>JAUZST010007786.1:0-13961 GCA_034779995.1 Parotocinclus haroldoi | reverse complement strand
GAAGAACCCAAAGATCACTGTGGCTGAGCTCCAGAGATGCAGTAGGGAGATGGGAGAAAGTTCCACAAAGTCAACTACCACTGTAGTCCTCCACCAGTCTGGGCTTCATGACAGAGTGACCTGATGGAAGCCTCTTCTCAGTGCAAGACCTATGAAAGCCCGCAGAGTTTGCCAAAAAAACAACAACAGGAGACTCACAGACTATGAGAAATAAGATTATCTGGTTTGATGAGACGAAGATTTAACTTTTTGGTGTTAATTCTAAGTGGTATGTGTGGAGAAAACAAGGCACTGCTTATCACCTGCTCTATACAATCCCAACAGTGAAACATGGTGATGGTAGCATCATGCTATGGGGGTGTTTTTCAGCTGTAGGGACAGAACGACTGGTTGCAATTCAAGAAAAGATCAATGCAGCCAAGTACTGACATATTGTGGAAGAAAACTTCTTCCAGAGTTCTCAGGACCTCCGACTGGGTGGAAGGTTCACCTTCCAACAAGACAATGACCCTAATTGCACAGCTAAAATAACTGTGAGTGGCTTCGAAACAACTCTGACCATTCTTGACTGGCCCAGCCAGAGCCCTAACCTAAACCCACTTGAGCATCTCTGCAGAGACCTGAAAATGGCTGTCTCCCAATGTTCACTATCCAACCTGACAGAACTGGAGAGGATCTGCAAGGAAGACTGGCAGAGAATCCCCAAATCAAAATGTGAAAAACTTGTTGCATCATTCCCAAGAATTCATGGCTGTACTAGCTCAAAGGGAGCTTCTACCAAATACTGAGCAAAATCTGAATACTTATAACCATGTCATATTTCAGTTTTTCTTTTTTAATAAACTTGAAAAAACATTCTACATCTGTTTTTTTTCTGTCAAGATGGGATGCTGAGTGTACATTAATGAGAAATAAAATTAACTTTTTGGATTTTAGCAAATGGCTGCAATAAAACAAAGAGTGAAAAGTATAAAGGGGTCTGAATACTTTCTGTACCCACTGTGTGTTACGTAAAATATGCTAAGGCTAAGGCTGGAGGTGTGTACCATGATAAGTATAGTACTTATACCTAGAAGTACTTGAAAGTCTGTACCATGCTAAATTAAATACATTTCCAAATTCTGGAGGTTGATACAATTCTAATTAAGTGCATATATTTGCCAGGAGTATTATGCTATGCTAAATAAAGTACATATATTAAAGCTAGACTTTTGTGAAATATCATTCTAAGTAAAGTATGCGTGCTAAAGTTGGAGTAATGTGTAATGTAGAACTTATGATGAGATTGATGGTCTGTATCATATGCAAATACCTGAAGGCTACTTCTTTTTATTTTTCCCTCTCCAGCGGTGTCGAATCTGGACGTAGAGAGTAAGCTGACTTCGCACTATCAGGCCCCATGGCATCAGCAGCACAATATGTTTCACCCCAGCACTCGGCCACCATGTCTGGAGGAGCTGCACCATCATGCCCAGCTCGACCTGTGGGTACTACAGAGAGGTGAGCTTTCATGCCGCCCACAGATCCGCCTAAAAACTGTTTTCACTAATTGCCAAGATCTAGTCATCTGTTTTAGTATAAAATGGTCCTGGATCTACTCCGAATCACGCAAAAGGATATACCACATTCATGCCTTAAGATGGTATATTACCCCCTCTTGTGGTCATCAGTGATCATTACCCAAAATGCAGTGTTTGTTTTTCTTCAGTTCTCTCAGACATATCCCTGCGTAAGTTTACTTTAAGCGCAACCTTAAACGGTTTAGAGTGTATTCCCTTTCCAAAGAAAAGTGCGTTTCATTCATCCAACTACTCTATGTATACTGCTCGAAATATTTTTGTGGCCTATACTTTGAGTTTAGTGGTGGAACTGTGACTGGAACCTGGTGGCATGGTCAGGAAAGGCACAAATAAACCTTCTGCAATTAATAATCAGTATGCTATTGGTATAAAAAGAAGGATTGCTCTACAGTAAAAAACCTAATCCTGACTGACTGATGATCTGTTTTTTTCTGGATGTAATGTCAGTAGGTGTGTAAACAAAGTGACTATGTTTAATTTCCAATGTCTGTTTTTGATTACAACCTGATCAGAAAACAAACTGTGCCCAATACAGATCACCGTCAGCACTCAACCAGCAGAGAGTGCAACCGGGTCACTATATCCATCTCGGTGGCTCCACCTATGCCAACTTTTCCTTCCCCCTGCTCCCTCAGGAGACGGGATCATAGGAGCCGTCACTCACGTATGGTAAGATTAATTACTTTTTAACATGCGATAAAGGTAGTTACTGAGAACCAGGCTTCCTGCTGTAAATGACAATGGTATTTCCCAATTTCTGGGATTTACTCATAAGATTATTTGTGAGATGCAATAAACCTTTTGATTTTACATCAGCGTGCACTTTTTTCACAATCTCTTTCTTATTATCTTTCTTATTTTTGTGCGATGCTGTATCAGGAGAGAACTGAGTATCAAACAGTGCAGCGAAAGGTAATTTGTCTGTTATAGATGTCTTTAATTGATGAGTACATGTGTACAGTTAACTGTTTTTTAGCTCGAAAAGAGAAGGCAGTTGGTGTGTCACCAACAATCATAAAACTATCATTATGCCATGACATATGATCTATTAATTGGATTGTTGTTGCGTGCAAGTTTAGAAAAGCACTGCGGAGTAAAAATGATCACAGAACAGTTCTACTCTCTAAATGTAGTTTTTCACTGAAGATCCAAATATTATACATCATCAGAGAAGCCACATTTCTTCGTGTTTGCTTTATAATGTGAAACCCTTTACTACAATCCATTAAGGTCTTTGCTGCGCTTTCCTCTTTCCTCCATTACATGCAACAGGAGAGAAGCACCAGAGAGTCGGACATGCAGACTCTCCCCAGGAAGCTCATACAGGTGCTGATTTAGCAGTGATGCTGCCCCTTTATTTTAGCAAAGCATGAATGCAGAGTCACTGTATCTTGTAAAGCTTCACCATGAGTGTTGATGTGGAGCTATCGGTTCATTTTGTTTTGTGTGTTTTGTGATACCACTTGGGTGATCAGACGTCCTGGTGAAAACCCAACTTGAGGAACCAAAAATAAATCTACAGTTTCACAGAAGAAAAAACAGTTTTCTTAACTACAAGTCAAACCACCGTGTTACCAGCAGATAGTGCTGGATCAATTACATGGTCTAAAACTGTCTTTTAAAGATTCATTATTTGACAATATATAAACAAATTTGGATCGCGTGGTAATAGCTGGTGGTCATCTGATCACCCACACGTCATTTCACATTCACGTCATGTATGAAATACAGGTACGAGGCTGTGAAATTTTCCTACCTCATATGGTCATGAATCACCCAGCAGATGGCAGTGTGGGAGGCGCTTCTGTCAATCAAGTAGTAAGCTGTAATTATTATTAGGTATTAACATATCTAAGTTAGCCGTTATGTTGGGAAATCCACTAGGACACACCCCTTATAAAACAGAGACCAGCACAACTTCCATGCTGGTCCAAGCTGGTTAGTGGTGGTCCATGTCTGGCTGACCACCATGTCACCATTCAAGCATCACATGCTGTTGACCATCATGCGTATGATTTTTGTGCCAAAGCATATTTTTGATAGAAGCTTTTCTTTTACATGAATGCAGACTTGTGATGAGCTGCATGGTTTGTTCAATCAGCCACCATCATCATCAGCTTGATGTATCTCTGATGCAGCATTATATAAAACCTTCTGTCTTCTCCTTCTTTATATTGTTGTTTCACATAATGCAGCAGGAAAGACCTACACGAGACGTGGCGTTTCAGGTAGTGCAGAGAAAGGTAAATGTCTGGTTTAACAGAGGAGAACGTTTTGGAGCCACCAGCTATTTTAAATTGGGTTAAGGACTCGTTTGCTTTTTCCAACTGTTTTCAACATGCCTACAATGTGCATATTCAACTATGTATCTACCACGGAGTAGCACAAGGGACTAACTGTCTGTTTTATCGCCATGTTTGAAATGTTTTTTTTTTTTTATTTGTAAATTAAACTACTCTTGATGACTATAATGATGAAAGATTGTAACCCCAAGGTGAAAGGGAGATGAGGGTCTCAGCAGGCATGTTTAAATCAGTACCTTTTCTTTTACACTTTCAGGTCTAACAAAGAACGACCCTTGTCTCTTCCATTTGTTAACCATTCTGTTCCAGAGCAACATCCAAACAGATCATGGATTACACCTTTATGTAACCACTGTATGCTCACAGCATGATAAAAATGGTCCTTTTATGTTGCTGTGCCTGTTTTATTTCTGTTTTTTTAATGTCATGTGTTCAGTCTTGTGTTTACCCCTTTTGTTGTAGCATGAGCGTTCACGATCCTCCTCCCCTACGTGTTGTGTGTTCATTCCCTGGATCCGAAAGGTATTCCCCTGCAACCCATGTAAATTTTGTTTTCTTCCCCAACCTTTCTCTGTCAAATGCTTAATGTGCTTCACATCTCGTGTTCTTTCGACATCTTTAACTGCCTTGTCCAAATTCTTTCAATGATGCAAGTATAGATCGGCTTATATGACTATATGAGGTAGTCTGTTGATTTATACAGTTTAAAGCTACTTAGAGCTCACTCTGCAGGAAACACAAAAGCGTTGTTTTCCTGCAGCTGCAGACAATTGGAGATCCAACAAGACCTTTGAAACAAGACTCAACCTAAACCTTTATTTTGAGAACACTGCTATCTGAAATTTAGATTTTCTTTATATTAAACACTGTTAGAACCTAGTTGCATTAAGCCTGACTGGAACAGTCTTGCGAGAACGTATGAGGGTTGAATAATATCCAGTTCATGTAGTTTAGTAGAAGATGCAACTGATTGCTGTAGCAGGGAACAACACTACAAAATTATTTGAATCCTTTGGATGAGAGCATTTCAGGATAGAGATGAATATGAATATGCATCCCTGCCAAATAACACACATTCACCAGTTCTGTCATTCCATTTCTCTTTTCTCTTCAATACTATTGATCTACTTGTATTTCCTAGTGACATCGAGACGTATAGATGTTTGAGAGATTAACGCTGAGGAGGGTAATAGTAGTAAATAAATGGGACAACATTTGATTACATATATGCAAAGTCTTATGCCACCATTAAATTTGGTGTTTCAGCAATGGTTTAACAGCACATGTACACATTTTATCTGTTTCTTTATTAAAATACAATACAGTAAGTTTAGATAAAAACTGAAAAAAATCTGAAACCCACCAACAGATCCTACAGGTTCCAGTGGTAAGTATTTAGTCTGACCTCTCCTTACAATTGAGCAATAGCAGCATCTGGCAGCTTCCTCAGGATGCCAAGTTGACCCTTCTACACTCCGAAAAAGCTTGATCACAAATTGTCTTTTTGGAAGGGCATCAACCAAGAAACCACTTTTTTGGACATCTAAGATATCCTAAAGCTCACAAAGATTGGAATGATTAAGTGATACTGCAAAACAACAAATCTAATGGTGGCCTAAGACTTTTGCACAGTACTGTATGTCTCCTGCTTTGTTCTATTTCCTTATGTACTCAAATCTAATTTTCAGTCACTTGACCTCACCTTGGCACAAACCAAGTTTAACTATAAATGTACTTCACAACTTGCGTCTTATATAATGAATATTTGCAAACCTCGCACTGTTTTAGGTTGGAACCAATACGAACACAGATGGAGACTTGTTAACATTGGGCCACAGACCAAAGTGTCCTGTTCCCAACATTCCTACCACACTGGACAAGCAGACCAACTGGTCGAAAGCCCTGCCACTCCCCAAACCAGAAGACAGGATAAAGAATGATTCTCAAGTCATCTCCTCCTGCATTATCCCTATTAATGTCACAGGTACACGTCCATCTGTATTACCTGTATTAATTGTCCTTGAATCAGGGTTTGATTCTTGCCCCTGGCTACAGTGTGTATAAGGTTTGGCAGGTTCTTCCATTGCGTTTCCCTTGTTACTTAAAACAATATCTGTTAATGCGAATGTGTTGGGCTTCATTCGCTCATTCATTAATACCCATTAACAATGGAGCTAACGCTTTTTTTTTATTACAGGTGCAGGATTTGATCGAGAGGCCAGTGCTCGCTGTTCGTTGGTTCACTCACAGTCTGTGTTGCAACGACGAAGGAAATTAAGGAGACGGAAAACTATTACAGGAATTCCCAAAAGAGTGCAACAAGACATGGGTATAACTATTTGTCCTTCTAACATGTGAATGTGTAAACCATGCAATCTGTAAAACTATATACAGTATAAAGCATGACTTGCCCAATAGCTTCCATATTAGAATTGGGATCCTACTCACCCTAAATGCATAGCATTTGGTCTCATATTTCCCTAAACTTTTCTCATTCTCCAGACTCTGATGAATCTCCTGTGGCCAGAGAAAGAACTGTGGTCATCCATGCCAACCCACACATGTCCCTGTACCAAGAGGAGCTGTCTCTAAGTGGCCGGGCTCTAAACACAAAGGACTCTGGCTGCCAGACTGATGACTTCCTGATCGCTGCTCCATCACGGAGGCGAATTCGTGCGCAGAGGGGCCAGGGAATTCCAGCCTCCCTATCCCACTCCACTGGGAATATCACTTCGTTACCAGATCGCGCTGATGCAACCTACAACTCTGCAGTGGGCACTCGTGTTCGTTCAAGGAGCTTACCTCGAGAAGGGAGTCGACTCCGAGACAAAGATCTTGATGACAGTGATGATGATGATGATGATGACGACGACGAGGATGATGATGACGATGATGATGATGACAATGATGATGAGGATGAGGATGATGAAGAGCTCTCACCATATGAGGCTGAGGATTTCCTTCCAAGTTCAGGACAGAGAATACTAAAAGAGGAAGAGGAGAGCACAGACGACCAAGCTGTACCAGAGCTCCAACTTGAAAGCATAAAGCACTCTGGTAGTCCGGAAAACACCTGGATTGAGAGGGGACGGTCCAGGCTCCCACGTAAAACTGACATGGGAAGCTGTGAAATCTCCTCCAGCTCTGACACCTTCAGCAGCCCCATCCATTCAGTATCCACTACTGGTGTGCTTGGAAGCCAGATCGACCACAAGGAGGATCATCAGTCTTCAAGTGGCAATTGGAGCGGTAGCAGCTCGACATGCCCTTCACAGACTTCAGAAACATTACCACCAGCTGGCTCGCCTCCCTTGACTGGATCCTCACACTGCGATTCAGAACTTTCTCTCAATACAGGATCTCATATCACTGACGACACTACTGGCTTCATCATTGACCCCTACCACCTGGACAGGCAACAAGGCCAGGGCAATAGGTCAAATTCTTTCACCTCATCAGCCACAGATCAGATGGATGATGCAGGAGTCAGTACTGCAAGTGACGGGGAGTGGAACTGCAACCAGGACCAGCCAGATCAGCCCTGTCCACAGGACTTCAGCCCAAAGCACTCTAGGGAAGATGAAAGTGGTGTAAGTTGCCCCAGCTATTCTAGTGGGGAAACATATGAGAGCTTTTGCATCCCACCATCAGACGAGACACAAGAGAGTTCTTCACAATATACTGTTGGTACTGAAGGCTTCTACACCTCCATGCACTTTGACTGTGGTCTTAAAGGTAGCAGAAGCTATTACAACTATGCAGCCATCGATCCTGACTGTGGTCCAAGTGGGAACATAGCGCCTGGCATGGGTGCATACCCTCAACCTGACTGCAAAGACATGAGTACACTTGGAAGACACTGTCTATCTTTAAGAAAACCAAAGGCCAAGCCGCCCCCACCAAAACGTAGCTCTTCTTTGAAGGACACGATCAGAAGTGTGGAGATTCCAGAGGAAAATGAACCAAAGATTATTAATGAGCTGCCCTTGCCTTTGTCTACAAGAGAGATGAGGCTGCAGCTGGAATTGGCTGGTTCTACAACGCACCTTGAATCTGAAGATCTCTGCGACAAACCACTTGGCACCTGGGGGGTAGAGAATCTGAGAGAAATGCTGGACTGCTCCTCTCCATTTAGTACCTCTGACACACATTCCTTCAAGGATGAAGGTGCTGTGCAGTCGGACTATGCAGACCTCTGGCTACTCAATGACTTGAAACACAGTGATCCTTACAGGTCGCTGTCCAATTCCAGCACTGCTACGGGTACAACTGTTATTGAATGTGTCAAGTCGCCAGAGAATGTAGAAACTCAGGCTTGTCCCTCTAGGGCTAGACCAGCCTCGCCCACACTTCCACCACCAGAAGCTGACTGTAGGCTGGGCTCTCCGGAGAAACTTGCAGGACTGGCCTCCCCGTCAAGTGGATATTCCAGTCAGTCCGAGACGCCTACATCTTCCTTTCCTTCTGCATTCTTCCCAGGGCCACTGTCTCCAACCAGTGGCAAGAGGAAACCCAAAGTTCCGGAGAGAAAGTCATCACTTTCATCTCTCCATCAGCAGCAGCACCTTGCACTTCGAGAACCTGTTTTTTCCTCCAGGAGGGACAATGACTCCCAAACCATGCCACCCTGCCACCTTGACCTAAGTGCTCTTCATAGCAAATCCCTTGTCCACAGGAACCAGATGCATATCCTTCACCTGAACAAGCAGAAAGCTGCTGCGGCTGCAGCTGCAGTAGCGGAAGCTCGTGCTGCCGCAGCTGCCACGGCAAATTCTGACGCCTCTAGCACAACTAAGGTGGATATCACGCCAACCCTATTGAAGTCAATCCAACTGCGATCCATTGAGAAACAAGGGGAGGGGCATCAGGGACCTGAGCAGTTCAGAACTAATCGATCGACTCGACCTAAGTGTCCCACTGTGACAGTGGAGACTGTGTCCACTGACCACAGACATCACAGGAAACCACCAGCCTACAAACCACCTGCTGTGCAGGCTTGTGAGCCCCAGTTGCCACTTCCGGAAGCCTTTGTTTCACCATATGAAGGTATCAAAATCAGACAAGAAAGGCGTGGCCCAGGAACTTACTGGGCCATGACAGCTTTTAGAAGGCCAGTGGAAGTAACCAATGAACAAGATGACCAGTTAACAGTCCAGGGCCCTGACATTAATGATGCTCAACTGGAACCAGAGTGTAGCAGGTATTTATATGAGGAATCGACTCTATCAGCAGACAGTGTAAAAGGCGAGCAAAGTCAAGCAACCAGGCCACACCCTCTTGCAGAACCATTGTTATGTTTGAGTAGCACAATGTCTCCTCCTGCTTACAGTGAAATACATAGGAGTGATGTTGTACCATGTAACAGCCCTGAGAAAGTGCCTGCTAGAAGTGCAGATGCAGTGTACAGCAATGTGCGAAGCAAAGAGGAGGTGTATGAGACAACAACTGTCACTACCAGAAGTGCCTCACATGATGGACATGAGGACGAGTCAACTCCAGACACGGAAGACTACTTCAGTAAAGGTAATAGGGAATATTCATTAAAGGTATACGCCATATAACAGGTATAATAGGTATAATATTACTTTTTAAACAGGTCGTTAACAGAAATGGCCATTGACTGAACATTAGTGGTAATCATTAGTCACATATTCATATAGTTTTTTGCTACGGTAATGAAAATATACAGAGTATACTCACAAGAAAACTGCAAATGATATACATCAAATACTGCTTAAATTAACAAATTGAACCCTATCATCTACACAACATCTGATTCTTAAGCTGTTGTATTAGTCACCACACCTGAAGCCTATACAACATATCACTCCATCCAGGAAATACACAACATGGTGGTTCTTCAGGTACTGATGGATTTATTCTTCCTTGTACACTGCGTGTACATGACATGATTTCTGTAGTTACTGTATTTGATTATACAGATGGTCATGTAAACAGCATGCTCCACTTTCCCAGATTGGATTAAGGTCTGGAAATTGAACTATGAAATCTGATCAAGAGGGCAGTAATTGAATTTCTCCTCGCATTTATCCCATTAGTGAGAGCTCAGTCATTTTTTAGACTTTGCATGCAATTAAACATAACCCCCATATCTGCTTTTTCTTTCTTATTTCCATTGACTTGGTGAACACATAATCTGGGAACTCCAGAATTAAAAGCAGCAAAATGGCTACCAAACACTATAGGGGAGACTCTGAAATTTAGTATATGATCAAACAATAAGAACTTTGTTATTTAATGAAGTGTGAAGCTTAGGTCACATACTTCTGTGAGGTTATTTATTGGTTGCAAAGTAGAAACTCAATTACTGAATCACGAAAACCCGGAGCTTTCCCATGATCTGATTTCTCAAGTGCATGTAAACTATATAAGTATAGATTGCATTACTGACAAAATGTTGTTTCCTGCAGCTATCAGATTACTGTACTACATGTCAATGTAGAACCAAAATATAAACATGCATACCTTTGCCGCAGACAGTCAAGAGTCCTACAGTCATTTCCAGAACAGGCAATGCAGTATCAACCTTATTGCAAAGTAAATCAATATTCAGGAAAATGCATTACATTAAAATGTAAAAAATATTATGGCAGTGAAAATATGCAAGCCTTTGTTAATTTACCTTAACCTTTACCAGCTGTTTATAGTCACAACCACTGAAGGTAAAGTGATTCTATTTTTCCTATAATAATTTGTTATAATTGATATCATTGTTTAATTGGGTGGCACGGTGGCTTGGTGGGGTCGCATCACTTCCTCACAGCATCAAGGTCCTGAGGTCAATCCTAGGGTGGAGCCGCCAGGGTCCTCTCCGTATCTGCATGGGTTTACTCCGGGTACTCCGGTTTCCACCCACAGTCCAAGACGTGTGTTAGGTTGACTGGTGTCTCTAAAAGTGACCCTTAATGTGTGCCTGTGTGCATGACTGTGTGTGTGTGTGTGCCCTACGATGAATTGGTGCCCCGTCTAGGGTTGTTCATACCCTTGCACCCAGAGTTGCCGGGTGGGCACCGGCTGGCCTGCGACCCCCTGTGGATTAAGCGGAAAATAATGAATGACTGAAAAATTGTTTAAGCTTACAGACGTTGATCAGATGGTCTTTATAATGTGCTTACCTTTGATGGTGCTGGGTTTGAGCCACTGTGTTTTATAGTTCTGTTTCTCCAGAGCATGTGCAATAATTAATCCAAATCAAACAAGGCAGTGAGATCCTTTGATTTCTTTCTCACAGATTCAACACCCAGTGACAATTCAGTTTCTCCTATGACTGATGACTCAAAGACTGACGACGAGAGTGTATTTCCTTCGCCTAATAAACTGCGCACAACTGAAGATCTGTTTGCCATGATACACAGGTAATTTAATATAAGATTATTTGAAATAAAGTACGATAAATCCAGACAATATACAGCTGTTTCTACCAACACCTTTTAGATCAAAGAGGAAAGTTCTTGGGAGGAAAGATTCAGGGGAGCTCCATGGGAAGAGTCGTATTGCCGTTGCTCCTGTGACTGCTTCCGTCAGCCATCCTGTGATCTGCCCGGCCGCTCTGCCTGCTTCTGCTACGCCGTCTGCTTCACAGAGAGCACCAGGACCCATTTACAGGAGTGCCAAAAAATCCAGCACCTCTAGTGAGGAGTTCAAGCTACTCCTGCTAAAGAAAGGCAGCCGCACTGATCCCAGTTACCGCATGTCTGCGACAGAAATCCTCAAGAGCCCCATTGTTCCCAAATCCCCAGGAGAACTGCTAATAGACACTGCCAGGCAAGCCGAGGAGCCCCCTTCTCCAATGCAGGAGTCTCCCTCCAACACAGATCCATTCCCCAGCCCTTTCCCCAAAGCCAACGTGGAGGGTTTCTCAACAAAAACTCTTACCATGTCCGCTGCCTCCAGGCAAGGTCGGTCCAGGATCCCTCCTGCAGCCAGCAGCAGCAGGTACAGCACTCGCAGCCGGCTATACACTGCCCCGATGCAGGCAATCTCTGAAGGCGAGACTGAGAACTCAGATGGAAGCCCACATGATGATCGCTCCTCCTAGTGGTATGTTTGTACTCCTGGTATTTTCTAACCAATGAACTAAACAGCAAATCCTCAGAAATAAAAAAGTCTGATATACTGACATTATATTTTTGCCTCTACAGTATCTATCCTATATACAGTTAAGATAAAAAAGAATCCATGCTCAATTTGAGCGTTTTGTATTCCATAAAATTAGAGGACATAATGAACTTCAGATTATACCTCAAGCTATTGGAACTTCTGGTGTTTTTGTATGGATGCTTCATACATGATTCCTGAAAAAAAAAACCAGCCAGTCCTACTTTGTTCGTTCACAAAATGTGAAGCTACGCTCTATCAACATGTTTACCAATGTTGAAATGTGCAAAATAATATTTTCTCAGAATTCCATCACAAAGTGATTGAATTCATTGTGTTAATTTAGTCTGCATGAACTTGTATACTAGACACGAACCTGCTAAAGTCTCAGTCAGGAGTTGTGAAATAACACAGTTCTGTGTCCAGGTTCCACTGGTGCATACAGACACACATACATGGAGCACGTTCATACAGCAGATGAATACTGGGATCACTCTTGTTGGCCACGTTGAATCGGGTTACTCAATCCATATCCAAATTGGCTCTGATATGAGCAAATGCTCACTTGCAAATGAGTACACTGATTATAGAAAGTCTCAGCAGCCTCAAGCCACAGCACATGAGCAAGGAGGTTGCAATACTGAAATAGAATGGCAAATAAAAATGTTCTGGGATTTTGTCGATAGCGATAGTTGGACGACACTTTGGAGGTCTGGCGGTGTATATCACGGGTCCAAAGTATTCAAAAATTCTTGGAACATATTTCTCTCAATCACCTGAATTGGCACTGTGTCTTTGGTAATGAAATTTGTGACAGCATTTGTTATCTCGTGCCAGCTGTGGCTTTCTTGATTTAATGAGTAGTTTACTGTGTGTTTTTGTGCTGGTACCTTTGCTTTTTTAAGCCTGTTGTGGACAGTCGCAAAGTTAAAATCTTCATATTCTGCACAGTAATTAGTTCTCACATGGTGAAGTACGTTACTTGTCAGACTGTCTTTAATGGCAACCAATTTCTAACGTAGTCTGCCATCTTTTGAGCAACATCCCTCTTTTCAAAGCCAAACCACCTGCTGCAGTATAAACTGTGAGATTGGTGGTGTCTGTATTTTGTCCCCTGATGCAGTTTGTTCACTCATTTTTAACTTTTGTCATGCACGTTAAGGTGGACTGCTAGAACGATATGTGGAGTGAACACGCCGCGTGCACACAATGCGCATGCGTGGTAGTTTGTCCTACCTGGCTACATGAGGTAGCCAATACATTAAGTCTTAAGGTGTGTTTTTTGCTTAGCGAGTGATCAGCTGAAATCTCATTAAAATAAGAATTATGATTCTTTTTTTAGATGATACATATCACACACTCCTGCCCTTGGATTGTAAATTGCTTGGGATAAAGCGTCTGCCAAATGACCCTTACAGTCTCTGCTTCTCTAGGTGAGGAACACGGTGGCAACAGGTCAGACTTTTGTCTTCCTAGCCACAGATTTCCCCCGGCTCCCCCGGGGGAATCCCCAGACATTCCCAACTCAACTGTGAGAAATTATCTCCACCTGGACCCGGGTCTGCTCTGTGACCTCTGTCCAGAGGGAGGTGCCTGAAACAGCTCTAGCAAGAGCCGACCTTCTTCAGCAACTGTATGAACGTGGTCACTTGTTTCGCTGGATTGCTTCTTGACCATAATAATAACTTAATTGGGACTTTAGTTGGCTTACACAGGACAATCACACTGTGGCCTTTCCTAACAGGAGGTCTGTATTCAGGAGAGGTGTTCTCCAGGATTGTGGCTAGATGCAGAAACAAAATGGTTTGCGAAACCTTGCAAATATTTTGCACTTGTTTAAATATGACAGAGACAATTCCTTTAAAAGATTTGTATTATTTGTAGTTGTGTGTGTGTGTGTGTGTGTGTGTGTGTGTGTGTGAGAGAGAGAGAGAGAGAGAGAGAGAGAGAGAGAGAGAGA
>JAUZST010007785.1:0-13961 GCA_034779995.1 Parotocinclus haroldoi | reverse complement strand
ACACACACACACACACACACACACACACACACACACACACACACACACACACACACACACACACACATACATACATAAAACAAAAACAGAACTTTAACAAATGCTGCATTAATATATTTACAAAATAATCACAATATGGTTATGTCCAATCTTCAGGTAAGTTAACTCTAGTGGCATGTTCAAGCCAAATGTTTAATAAAAAAATTAAAAGTCCACTTCTTAAAGTGGATAAATAATTAATACATTTCTATTGTTTAAAATGTGATAGTAATAGTAACTGTAAATAGTTACCAGTAATAGTAACTGTAATAACCCTGTTGTGAAACATACCATCATTAGATGAAAGTCATCATAAGTAGCATATAATAATAATAATAATAATAATAATAATAACAACATTAATAATTATTATTATTAAATAAATATAGCATACAACTATACTTGCGTAAAAGCTAAAATGTGAACAGGTGACAGGATCAGCATATGGGCATTTCAGGTGCTTCTGTATTTGCTTGTAAAAGCATGTTATTACTTCAAATCAATGTAAACACTTCATATATAATGCTGTTGCAGACTTACATTTACAGCTCCAAGCATAATCAGAGTAGGGCCAATGCTAAAGTGATAGATAAAGCGGAGGATAGCAGCAACAGTTAGAAGCTGCATGCCGTAACGCTGCGTTAACAGACCCAAAACAGACAGGCCAGAAAATGCCCAGAACAGCATATACAACAGTGAATTGTCAATTGTACCTGTCAAAAGAAAGAGCATACGATTACGATTCTGATATAGTAAAGAGACATTGGGTTTTTGTTTTTGGTAACATACATAGCTAATAATAGTCTACTTTGTACATACGTTTGAACACACTATTAACCTATACAGTCAGTTCTAAAATTACCAGTACCCATTATGGAAATAAGCAAGCATAAATTAAAATGCAAACTGAATAATTTAATTAAATAACACAGTTATATTGTGAGACTTGTGAATGGCGCCCTACCCAGCACCGAGTCTCACTGTCAAAGAACACATGTTGAGATTAATTTATATTATTCCATTTGTGCATTTGTGATCAATTTCTACTGCTGGTTGTCATCAGGTTTTAAGTTTAGTGACTGATATGATAATTTCTGTTCCCACAGCCTGTATTAGGAAGCATGTAATTATCTCACTGAGGAATTCCACTATGGTCAAGCCAATGGAGTTTGGAGAAACACACTTTGGAGATATTTCATTTTCATACAAATTTTTGTGAGAAGTATATATCCCCGTACCTAGTGGAATTCGTAGTCACAGTGTTTTTAGAATGTGGGCATGTGGACATGAGGAAAATATAGACACAAATGGAGAACTGAACAAAGTTCTCTTACATTGTCAGTGAGACTAATTACACTAATTAATTATGAAGACATTTTTGCACAGCAATAAACACACAGGGTGAGTCAAAAGCCACAGGACACCCTTTTTATTTCAGAAATGGGGCAGGGGCATGTTTTTCCCAATGGGAAGGTGGTCATGTAGCAAAGAAGACCATAATTGTCGAATAAATTGGATTAATAAAGTGGTAAAGTGGTCATCCGTAGACCTCTACTGGCAAAAAAACCTCAACAATGGTTTTGTCAGCCACTGTCCACATGCCCTGTGACTTTTGACCCTGTATATATAAACACATTGTATATACATTGCTCACAAAAAAGAGGGGATATTTCAAAATGATTATTAAGCGATTAAAAAAGAAGCATTTGATTCTATTTCATTAAACAAGATAATCAGAAAATCAAATGAAATGTCATATAAAGTTATTTGATTATTGCAAATGATATGAAAACTCAATTATCATGATTGAGTAGCAAGTGACATATTCATGGGTTAAACAGAAGCAAGTCTAACTGAAGCATCTCTCAGCCAGATTTATTTATATAATTAAGGTCACACATTAATTGTTCAGTAAAGTGTATTGTGACCCAAGACTGCCAAAACACACTGACAGCGATGGGGCATGGACAACAGTTCTTGTGGGCTCGACTCTTGCTCCAGGGCTTCCAGCTCAAGAAGTGTTGTGGGAGGTATTGGACAGTTTGCCACACATCTTCCCAGTACAACCCAAGCATGTTCAATGAAATTCAGGTCTGAAGAACATAAAGGCCAAACCATGCGTTTGATTCCTCAAATACAGTCCATAAGTCCTGAATCATGTTGTTGACTAAATGAATTATCGTTCATAAAAGCACAAGCTGTTTCCAGATGTTCCACCATGGGGTACCACTATAAGGTGCAAGACCTTATCTTGGTATCTAACAACTTTCAGCAACCCATTTTTTGATGACATGGAGCTCGTTACCAATGCTGATGCCAACCAAAACCACCACCACCACCTCATTTATGCCAGGCTGCAAACTAAACCATGACTCGTCAGAGTAAAGGACAGTTGCCCACTTGTCACGGGTCCAGTGACGATGCTCCCATCAGCCCACCTTCTATGGTCTCTACAATGTTCAGCAGATAACAGAATGCATACCATTAGTTGATGGGCATGCTGTTAAACATGATGGAGCTGATTTTGCATGATCTGGCAACAAGAAACTGTCTCTGTAACCCTGTTGCATTGCTGCACCTGCTCCTTCTTGCCAATAAAATCAAGTAGTGGTCATCTCTTGCTGTTGTGGCTTTGGGATGTTTCAAATGCTGTTTCCACTGCGGTCTGTGTTTATTTGGCTCTCCAAGCTCACATTGTGGCAAATCGCGGCAATAAGTGGCTGGGAAATTGCAGGATGTGCATTAACAAGATCAATTAAATAAGTGTTATTGATTTGCATTATAGAAAAAAAAAAAAAAAACTTTCTTTGACTTTTTGCTTTCTTTTCAGATGTTCTTGTTGAATAAAAAAAAGATCCAAATGCTGCTTTTTTGATCACTTCATATTAAGTTTGAAATATGTACTAATATTTGTGAGCAGTATATACACACACACACAGAAAATAGATACATAGATGGATGGATATATACTTTTTTCAGAGGTAAACGGGAAGAAGAAAGCAATGATGAGGTTTATAAACACAGCCAAGTTGAATGAGATGGTGCCCCATAGTGACATCTTGCCCGAGAACCAAAATAGCACTGGCATACCTGGGACAGACAGAAACCAATAAGTAATCGCATTAGAAACGGATGACCAGTACTAATGATTTATCAAATGTTTTCTGTTTTTTTTGCTTTGCGAAATGGCAGTAGTGTAGTAGAACAGTATCTGTGCCATTGCACTGCAGAATACTGCATAGTCAGAGAATGTGTCACTTACTGCGCAGCTTCTTCTGCCACTCCATCTCATTATGCAGAAAGGAGGACTGCTCAAAGAAGTTGGTGACCTTGCTGCCTTGTTCGTCCTGCTCCGTGGTGTTGAAGACACGGAATTTCGATTCCTCTGTCAGATATTCACAGATTGGGTGGACAGGGAACACGATCTGCTCCATGCTACGATCCTCACGAACTATCTGATAATGCCAAAGCACTTAATTTTATTGCATAATACTCGGATCATAGAAGTATATGGGTATCAGATTGTGTGATAAAAGTTTGGGTATTGTAGTAAATTAGGTATCTAAACAAATCAAATATTTTTTGAGAGGCTCACTTCAATCTGAGATGTGTGCTTATCATAGAATGCCAGTGGATCCTCCTGTTTAACCTCATCTGGAGCTTTGGATTTTAGCATCTGGGAGAACTGCCCCTTGTTTAGACTTAGCTACACCGCAATCAAAAACATCATACATTATCATAAATACCACATAAGATCCATAAATTGATTGTTATGTTGTTAATGCAAAGATTATAAATGTATTAAATGCATACCATAGATGAAACCCTTCCCATAGAAGAGGTGTTCTCTTCTTGCTCTTCTTTAGTCTTTTTCTGTGGTTTCAGCAGGTTAAGTAGAGCCTTATTATGCCGTGCCAGCTAAATTGAGAGTACCAAATGAGTGTCATAAACTTTAATGTCCTGTACAACATTGTCTACTGTAAATAGTACATAAGTGACATATACTGGTGAACACCTCAAAAGCCCACTGCTATTATACAGCTTGTGTGGCTGACTATGCGTTTTTTTTATTTACTGATTATTGATTCACTTCCTTATCCACTTAATCCGGAGCCGGTGCCTAGCTCGCAGCAATGGGCGCATGGCGAAAACAACCCTAGACAGTGCGCCAATCCATCATAGGGCACACTTATGCACTTACATACAAGGGACACTTTTTGTGAACACAATAAAGAAAATAAAGTAAAGGAGACTAACAAAGTATGGTTGGAATACAGTTACTGCAGAACCACACAGTACTTATATAAGGAAAGTGAAGCTGATAAAATGTGTAGAAACAAGGAGGTGTGACAAAGTATGATTTCTACAGGTGTAACAGTATTACACCAGTAAAATTAATATATTTAGGTTACACAACACAATATTAGTATTTTACTACATGCCTGATATATGACAATTGATTGCCTGTAGAAAATGACGTGCATGTCATGGGACACAACTCATTTTACCATTTAATTTAAAATATTTAATTTTTTCATTTAATTAAAGTAAACAAGTAATTTAAATAGGTAATGAAATATGAGAATTAAATGAATACGCACTCAACGGTAATTGTTCGTACATCGCAAGAGTGGACAGACAGATTGAAAAGAATCATATCTGCTCAGTGATTTACCTGCAGTGCCAGGATGTAGATGTTATGACCGACTTCCCTGGGTGATACTTCTGCTTCCTCACAATCAGTCTCCTGTAAATAAGCCTTCTTTATCACCTCAACCTGCATGCCAGTGGAGATGTGGTGAGTTTACTTCATATAGCTTTAATCGTGTATCTTTCACCCATTGTGCAAAGTCATATGTTGGACTAACCAGTTCACGAGGTCGAAGGTTAATCAGAATCCTCTCAGCATTCTCACTGTCGTGCCGGCTCTCCATCAGGGCGAGTAAGAGCTTGGATGCATTGTCCTGTCAATAAGCATGATGCTATCATTATACAAGTACAGTCACTCCTCTGATTACAATTGATCTGTTTAAGTTATTATGGCTTTACGGTGGGAATCTGATAATAGACATGAATAGCTGAATGTCTATTCATGTCTATTATCAGATTCCCACCGTAAAGCCATACCACACTCTGAGAGACCACACTGAATTTTGAAAGCAATGAAACTTTCTCGCAGGTAGCACCAGCACCCTCAGTCTGCCAATAAACTGACCATTGTTTCTGTTTACACTTTCAGTACATTAGGCAACACATTACCATAAGCTATTTAACACTGTATTATAAACTAAGCTTTGTGTTGCCCAACTGTAGTTAAAGTGTTTTACGCATGTTTAACAGGTTATGATATACACAGTATATACTAAATTCCTTTTGCGCACCAGTCACTATACAATGGGTTTATTGTTTATTGGGTGTCTTTAATGACATTTCTTACATGCCTTCCGTGTCCTTCAGACATTTTACAGCAACTAAAGTTAACAAACTTTAGTTAAATGTGTTTAGAATTTACAACTTTATTTTCTATGGAGCGCATATCACTATATATTTAATTGAAAATACCTTCAGCTGGAGCACCAACTCCATCCGGTGGCGACACAGAGGGCTGATATCATTCAAAATCAGGGCCGTGATGATGTCAATCCCATTGCACTCATGGGTCACAATACATGTCTTCAGACAGGTACAACAATAAACAAGTAAAATTAGCTTGAACTAAATACACCTTGTATTAAGATCAGTTAATCAATCCTATGCAGAGAACTATAACACTTCACCCCATGGGACATTTCTAAATGATTATGCAGATGAACTGTTTATGCAGATTAATAAACTGACCTGGTTCTCCTGGCATGGTCCTTGACAGTACTCAGTGAGGGTCTCCAGAGTCTGAGTGATCAGTTCCACATTGTTTTCATTGATGTAGAGACCCAACAGGCCCAGGCCTCCTGTAGTGCTACCACACATAATGTCTAAAAATTGCAGTGTCTCACACACCAGGTTGTAGTTTGTCTTGTTGTTTTGACTGCGGAGAAAATTCTGTGAAAGTGATAGAAAGGATTTTCAATGGTTATTCTTGTGCAAGGTTATAAAGATACCAGTCAGAAGTACTCATGCTGGGGACAATTTACACAGCGGGGGAGAAGATGCAAATTTTACTTTTGAAAGTCTGATATCAAGATTAGTGAACACAAATTACAAATACATAATTGCGCTGTGTTGTTGGATGATTAAGCAGAAACTTCACATGGTTACTGGACATTCAATATGACTGACAATTAAAATGTGTATAAAAAGCCTTCAACTGAAATTAGGCCATATTATATCTTTACGATTGAACAGGCTGTAACTAAGACCAGTTTGCAGAGAAATTGAAATTGTCACAATTAGATAGAATGATATTCAGCCTGTGGAAAAAAAAGAAGTTAGAAATTCTCTGTATACTGACAGCAAATTATAGTCGTCTGAACAAAAACACTGAACAACACTGAACAAAAAATACTAAATTGTAATCAACGCTGAGTTTTATTCCAACTATAGTATAGTAAACAACAGTAAACCTGATACACGTTCATTTACATTTAACGTGGATTATTACCATAATCCAAACCCATGAATAACAAAATTACCATACATGTAACACAGCAAAAAAACTAAATTTCTCTGCATTTTCTCCCCTATCTTTGAATATTGGCCTCATAAGTGCAGATATTGGCCGATGCAGAGGCAGATGAAATGCAAGGTGGCATTAATTAGCCCAGTTAATCAGCCGAACGATTCAGTGACTAGTGACGGTCAGTCACTGCTCTCATTTTCTTGATAAATGCACACTGAGAAAGTGAAGTATCTAACATTAGGAACTGTTTGTAAATTAGAAATAGCATGCTTTCTCCAAACAACGCAATGATCAAAACGAACAGCTGTCACTTGGCTTGGATTTCACTAAACCAGTCAAAAAGTCCAAAAAAAAGTAAAAAAAAAAAATCTAGTAATGCATTTGTTTGTGTTTTACTCGAATCAAGGAAACACCACTTCAGGAACAGCCTGGTTTCTTTGAATTACAGGCTATATTACTAGATGGTGTGCTTGTTACGTGTACTTTTATGTTATATATAATTGGTTAATTCATGTTCAGGCATGTCTAATGATGTGTCATTCGGCCGTTATGCACACTGATCAGAGCCATGTGTGAATCTTGTTCATATTTACTAATGTTTTGAGACTACGAACATTTTCATGATTGCAGGCATTTTGCAGGCAAATGTTTAACCTGCAAAATTTAGTGGAGCACAAACAAGTCGATTAAGTTCTGAAATATTGATGAATCGTCCTGCAACACATCCAAACAGGCACCTGGCTAAGTTTTGGTTATATGTTCTCCACAGTATGTCTAGAGAAACTGCTTAGAAATGTAAATGAACGCTATGTTTAATATGGTTACATACAAATTCTTGTTAAACTCTTTTCATTACAAAAACAACAAAACATCATTAACCAGAGGTACTAGAAAACTGACTTGGCCTGTTGGTATAACAGGTGTAGTGTAGTGTAGTGAAACAGCAGCTGACCTGCAGATCTTGATTGTGGTTCTCACAGAGCAGCTGGAGAAAGCGCAGAATAGGCTTCATAATGAGGACTGACGGACCCATCTCTGTTTCAAACTCCTGCTGCTCAATGTTATTAGCTGGGGCAATGGCTTGGCCAAATTGTGCCACCCCACCTGAGGAATACACTGCCCATAGACACAGGAAACCAAAAGGTTATCAAAGGGCCGGTGTGGGTGCACATTTAATTCTAAATAACTGATGTTGTGGCATTTTACCTGGCTCTAAATCCTTTTCATCTTTGGCCTTGTTGCTCATTTCTCCAACGTTGACTGAAATGGTGGCTTTGATGTCCAACTGTGCATCTTTAATCCGATCATTAAAAACTTTAAAGAACTTTTCGGACTTGTTGTCCCCCATCATCAGCTTGTAGAACGAGTTCTAAAGTGTAAATCAGGATGATATTTGTAAATAACTTTCACTTGCGTATCACATGCTATTTAAAGGGAGGAAAGTAAAGTAGCCACACCTGTATTTCAGTGTTGCCTCCTTCTAGTAGACAGATGGCTAGCTGGATGCTTTCTTTGAAGATTTTCTCATTTTTGGTGCTGGTAATGATATCAGTAAACAGTTTTGTTGCACCTTCTTTGTCCAAGTGACATTGCATTATTGCCACAGCAGCCCAGTCTCTCTCTGCCTCGCCAGCTAACAGGCACACACAGACACACGCGCACACACACACACCATTTACTCAAGAAACCTATTACAAGTCTGTAAAGTACAGATTTATACTTGATTTTTAAGCTGCATTTGTAAGATAGGATATCTGCAACAAACCCCCCGCTCCAAGTTCAGCCAGATCAGCTTTCCCACCCTTCTTGGTGTTAAAAAGGTAATTCTGCAGCAGCACCTTTCTTAAGCCAGTCCCCTGAAAAAAAAAAAACACTCACACATCTTAGTAGACAACCGACAAGAAAAGACAAAAAAAAACATACGCATTATGCCAACCTTTTCATCAAAGTCCACAGTGCGAATCAACATCTCCTGTAGTGTTTTGAGGACTTTGATGCAAAGCTTCTCATCAGAGTTCATCAGTAACTTGGTGTGCTGAATTAGTCTGGAGGACAGAAATATTAAATATATATCCTGATACAAAAATCCAAAAAGATTTTTTACTTGGTACTCGGCGCACTTGATTAAATATTATTAGTCGAGCCATGTGACTTGTTTCAATGCAGACAATGCAAATTCACTTACATTATTAAAGTCCTTTCGTTATCATGCATCTTATACATCCTCCAGTTTTTTGTCTTCTGAAACCATTACTTTTTTATTTATTGTTTGTTTTTTTTAATCAGACATTTTCCAAGAACCGAGTATATAATCCATAGAGGATATTGGTCATTTCCCCTACTATTAAATTAAACTAAACTTGTATACTTAATTTGGGTAACTAATCAAAAAGCAGTATTTTGATATATACATGACTCACTTGGAGATGAAGCCTCCAGATTCACAGCGATTGCGAGCATCAGAGCCCTCAAGAAAGAGCAACTCAGGCTGATGCAGGACATCTACCAGCACAGACAGCTCTGCATTAACCAGTGGCGTCAACCGATCCTCCAGAGTGTTAATGACATCCTGGTGCAACCCAAAGATAGTCAGTTATCAACCTTTTCAAATATTAAAGCATAGTGTACATTTTAATTATTCTATACACACCCACACACATACCTGTAGTTTCTCAATGATGTTCTTATAATCCCAGGGGTTGTTGGGGACAGTGGGTCTTATGGCTCTGACAGCATTCTTGAAGGTTGTATTCAAGCGGGCCAGAGCATTCATTGAACTATTGCTGAGCATCAGAGTAACAAGGGCTTCAATCTCCACTGGCAGACAGATTGAGCGGTTTTTCGCTGTGCAAAAAGTCAACACAAAACTATGAGGTCCATACTATAATACTATAACTATAATAATAATTGTTACTGTCCTTTGGATATAAACAAATGCCATAACTTACAGTAAATAGTTGCCTAATATAGATGTTGACAATATGATAGAACTAATTGTGCCATACCAGTAAGGGACAGCGTTCGAATGCAGCTCTCCACCAGGATCTTTTGCTGTGGCTGAAGCCAGGGGGAGTCCAGCAGACGCATGGTTGACTGCAGCAACTTAGTCACCATATCGTGATGAGACTAGAAAATACACAAATAAGCAAAGGGATTACCACAATCACTTCCTTAAAAGCTTCATGAAGATGACATCCCATATGCTCAGACAGTCATTCAAGTTTATAAACACCCACAGATTACATCCAAGACACTCAATAATTAGCATGGAGTTTGCCATATAAACCTGATGCTGCAACAGACTGTGTTCTTCTAAAAGGGTTTTCCATTAGAATTTGTAACAAGAATATGAGGTTGGCTTCTGTGGTTCGTAACTTTGGGCACACTTTTGGCATTCAAGTGCCTATTAAAGTTGTTTGGTGGAGTTGAGATCAAGATTTTGTGCAGCCAGTTTCTAAACCAAATTTTCTCGGGGGACTTTGTTTAAGGAAAGCAGGACAGAAAGTTGATGCACAAACTTGTTAGAAGCAGAAACCTATAATTGTAGGTTTATTTAGAGTCACTGTGTACTCAGCACAACTTATTATACTGCCATCGTTTGTCTATAGAGAATCGGGAAATGTATGTTTTATATTATGAATGTGTTACAAGTATGTGTTGATGACATACTGTACTAATTAGAAAGGGGGTGCCACAAAGATTTATTTATACAGGGTGTTTATTGTGAACCTATTTCATATAAACAATGTGCTTTTTGTGATAAATGAATATGGAAAATAGAAAATGTATTGCTACTAGTGGCTGTTACATCAACAAACCAGACATTCTGTGTATTTTATAGCTGTGCCAGTTAAGCCCCTGAGTAGATTAAACACATTGTTATGACATTTTTATGTATGACAATGATTCTGCATTCTAATGTGGGCGTACCACTATTAGTTGTCATGTGATACACTGACCCAACACCCACCCCAAGGAACTGTAAAACTTAAAATGTGGAAGCCTCTTGTGAAGCGGAACATAACACAAATCCAGTCATTTGGAATTCAGCCACGGAATGAACATTCCTCACTTCACAAGAGGTGGGATACATTTCAGAAAGACTCAGCATTGAAAACTTGAGCTGAGCCAATCGGGAGTTCCTGAGTTCCTCGAGTCTGGGAGGCTTGGTCTGCAGCAGGTCTGAAGAAAGAAGAGCGGCCCCCACATGACAGAAGACATATTGTTTTTAACATTTAAAGATACCAAACATTCTGGGACTCCATGTAGTCGGACAATGATCTTAAATCAGTTTATAACTTTATTTTTTGAAAATAGAGAAATTAACTTGTTAACTAAGCTTAAAAATACCAGGCAAGTGACTGGTGGTGACTCACCTGTAGGGAGGTGCTGTTTTCAGAGAAGGGAGAGCTAAAGAAGGCATTTATAGTATCCAACACAACTGTAATAACATATTTCTCCAGCACAGGGTCTTGTACACGTCTCTCACGGTTAATGCACACCTGTAGAAAAAGCGTGATGTAAACTTTGTACTAACAGGCATACAACATCTGAGTCTGCCCATATAAAGAATAGTATAAAAGTTATTATGATTTATGTAAACCATAACCAGGCAAACACATTTTTATTTAACTATATAAGGACAACTACACAGAAGCATTCTTAAAAGACCTGGGTGTTAAATATGTATCAAATATGTATACATTCAATAAAAGGAGTGAATTAATGAGCAAATTTATGGACATCTGAGAACTCGTACACAATAAACTGTGCCTTACCCTAGCCATGTCCATAAGGAAGTTGTCGAACAGGTTCCATATATGGTTGCTGGTGTAGATCTCCTTCATCTCCACCTCTGTGTCCACATAGCAGTGGTTCACAAAATTCACATAGGCAATTTTCACCTTAGGACAAGCAATGGTAAATTCGCACACATGGTCACAAACTGAATGTGATAAAACAAAATATAAGTTGTCATTGTTGTTCCCTTGTCCAGGGAACTATATATATATATATATATTTATACATATATCTGCTGTAGCCATGCATTTGTATTGACAGAGGTTACCAAAGTTAAACTCTTGACTACATGGTTTTATCAGCTATTGAATAAATGACGGATCTTTATGCAGTGTGTTCTTAGGGAATAGAGACCACAGGTCTTCAATTTAGGTGTGCACCTAAGATACGCACTGCAATTCCTCCAGAATGTTAAATTGTTAAATTATATCATGCACGGTAGAGGGGGAAATTTTACAAATCTCTTCTCGTCTTTCTTTTATGAATACACATGAAAAAAACAACAAAAAAAGAGATCATTTGGTCACCTTTGATTCTCAAATAGTTCATGGATGCTGCTTTTGTACTAAATCAAGAATACAAACCTCTACTGTCATCACCTCTTTGAAATCATATCATTATTTAGGTCATTACTAGTTCCAAAGTGTTTCCATCCCAACTTTATTGAAATGTGTTCAGCCTGGAGGTGCAGTGATGAATGTTTATTAACAATTGACATGAAGTTGCCCAGAAAAAAACATTAATTATCTCAGGTTCATACTGCCTGCAATGCAATAAAAGTCAAATGTAATGTTTGGAGTTTTAGTCATTCTGTCATTCTGTTTGTAGAACATGCACCAAAACAACACACCCACGCAGTGTGACTTAAAAGGAATTATGAAAAATATTAGTGTGCTGAAATTGTTTCATCCAAACAAGGTGAAGCACAATGAAAATGCTTATCAAATGTGTGGAACATGCAGAACAAACATTTTTGCACAGGGAGTATACAATTGCAATCTGTCTAGTCATCTACATAAATCTACAAATTGTTAAAAAGTAAAACCAAAGCAAGCTCCCTATATACAATTTCAATTTGTCTGTCATACACAAACACTTAAGCACCTAGTGTGATTACGAGCATATTACCTTACAGTGGTACTGTTTTAAAAGTAGCTGAATTTTAATTTTATTGTAGATTCAGATGTGTTAATAGTAAACCTATACATCTAACTGATTATTGCTGCTCTTTATATGTCACATGTTTAGCATGTATTAACACTGTCACAATAATAAAAGTAACTACAATCGTCATTATAATGTGCAACCATTGTGTAATGGTTTCTGTATGTGCCTTACTGTTTAGCCTTACAGTGTTTAGATTACTATGTAGGGAAACCAATAGGCTGCTCCATGTTAATTTCAATGAAACCGCATTCATGTACACTAGACTCAAATCAGATTTCAGCTTACAGCTCACCTTCATTAACAAAACTTTTGGTTTTGAACAGAATAAAAAATCATACTACCTCTGTGATGCAGTCCTCATGTGTAATGACTCTAACCACATCCTCTAGGGGCAGCATGGAGGTGCATTTGATTTCAGTGTAGACATTTTTGCCCTCGGCACAAGCAGCCAGCAGCTCCACCAGTGAAATATGGTAGCGAAGAGGACTGTTTTCTTCTACCCCCTCTCTGGCCTCAATCATGAGGTTCAGCATTTTGGCAAATGACTCTTTATCATTGTAGAACACCACCACATCATCGCCTGAGCTTGTTAGCTGCAATATTGAGCAGTATATGATGTTTGTGATTAATATCACGTACAGGAACATGCATATAACATTCAATGAAACATCCATCTGTAGCATGTGTTTCATTTCCACAAATACGAGTTATGCTGTACTAAAACATAGTGCAAAGCACGTTATGGATCATTTATAATGTTAAAGGGCAGTAGTTGGTGGTGTCAACTAACGTTTATGTAAAGCTTTTGGTATAAAGGTCTTATAAAGTATGCATCATAACATCATTGGAAATAATCCCTAAATCTGTCACATTAAATTATGTCAATCGCTATACTTATATGTAAGATTGCTCTCTGTAAGGTACGTTAAGTGGGAGGCGCTGGAAGTCCTGTAGTATTGCCTACTGTCAGAATTGTGCAACTACAACGGCAATTACAACCTTTCATTCTAAGGCATGGATTGTCAAACTTCTACACATCAAGGCTCAACTATGTACATACAGAAAGCATAATTCCCTACAGGACAGTAGAAAGTAATTAAAACATTTCCTTTCTGCTTTTTGTCAGTGGATAGGCATCAGCAAAGCTGGTTTAGAGCAAAAACTTGCTGCTGTGCACCAATGTGAGCTGCAGCATTCTAACTGTTAAATGGCTTCAATGTCTTTTCATCTTCTCCAAAAACATTACACAACCGATCTATAACCTATAACGCCGAGTGGTATACGGAGCAGACCCAAACGCGGCGTGCGGGAAACAGGCGTTTATTATTTCAGACGACAG
>JAUZST010007784.1:0-13961 GCA_034779995.1 Parotocinclus haroldoi | reverse complement strand
TTGTTTTATAATTTGAATTATTATTATTATTTGTTTTTTCTACTACTAATTTAAATTTTATTAATAATTTGTTATTTCTTTTAAACTAATTTTCCTATAATTTAATTTGTCTAATTAACATCTAGGCAGCCCATGGAGGACGGGTCCCCTGCTGAGTCTTGGTTCCTCCCAAGGTTTTTTCCTTCCATTTTGGGGAGTTTTTCTTTTCCACTGTCGCCCTGGGCTTGCTCAATTTGGGATTGGCCTTTTAAGATCATATAAGATTGTAAAGCTGATTTGAGACAATGCTCCATTATAAAAAGCGCTATAGAAATACATTTAAATTGAATTGTATTGAATAGAAGGTATCTCGCCCCAGTCTAAAAATCAGTAATCACTGTCAGCTTCAGTCATTTGAGGTCATTTTATTTATTTATCGCCTTGGTAAACTAAAACGACCGGACACCGTGTCGAAAGGAGGCAAGTTAGGACCAAAAGCAAAACCCTGAAATCCAAGAACTCCATAATTGTGGACTGTAAAAAATGTGGAACCAACAGGAAACAGCTTCGAAAAGCACAGACACAAAGGCAGCTAAAAGGAACAATCAGAGGCTGTGATTTCCGCTGAAGGAGGTGTTATTAAATACTGATTGACAGGTTGATTCTGAAAATAAGAAAGAAACCGTACCGGCTCTGCATGGGGGAACAAACCGGACTGCACGTGTGTTCGCTTTAAATGAATCCAAAGCAACAACAGTTGGGCACTTTTCCACATAAGGCTGTAGCTGCTTTTCCAAAAAAACAGACCACTTAACGGTGCGACTGTAAAACCGAGGTTCTGTAGCCGTTTTCGTCCTGCAACTGCCTTGTGGCTAAAGTTTGGAGACGGTTTGAAGCTGGCGTGAACTCTATAGTGGCAGAGGATCCCTGGCTGATCCCTGATCCACCCTCGTAGAGTACTCTCACCTGACAGCTCAATTACAATCTTATTATCCACCAACATGTCTAAAAGCATCCAGGCTTGGAGTACGCCGCATGCTCCCCTAGCCCATGGGCAATCCGGATGGAAGAAAGCGATGTGTACTTGGCACGGTCAGAAACCCCGCCACCTGCCAGCTCTCTCAAAGTCAGATTGAGTCTAAAGAGGCATTTGTTTAGCGATTTTAGCGCGGTAGGCCTGACAAATGGAAATGAGTGCGAGCTCTCAGCTCATCTCCTGCACTGGATGCACCATTTATCAGGACGAGCTTCCAGCAGAAGGTGCGATCGCTCCATTAACGAGTAATGAATTATTAATATTGTGTGCGCTGCAATTACAAAGCTGGATCTGCACAAAAAAGGGGGCATGGAGATTGTTCTCGAGAAGCCAAGAACCTCGCGGAGTCCATGTTTGTATTTGAGACGTGCACTTACACGGACAGAAGCGCAGCGCTGAAAGTGGATGGATCTCTGCTGCCCCCGTCAGGTATAAACAGAAAAGACACGCCTTTTTATGGAGGCTTGGATGCTTAAATGAACGAGTCCTAAGAATAAAAGCACGTGCTTTTTTTGTGAAGCGATCTAGAATGACCTGAAATTCATCACAGCCTCTAAACGTCTCTCTTTTCTCTTCTTCACTCCCTTGTCGGTCTCGTGACATTGCCCGCCTCGTGCAGGACCCCCCTGTAGAGAGGATCATCTGAGCTGCCGACAAGCACAAGACAAGGTCTGGAGTTGCTTTCACAGTTTTTCATGATCCACCATCCCGACACAGAGGGCACCTTCACTAACACCAATTTCCAGGAGCTTAGGAAAACAATTTGTTGTTACAGCGCTTATTACGGTGTCCTCTCATTGCCATCCAGGCACCGTCACCTTCGTTTGCAGTCGGGTCATGAACGTAACCTGGACTGCCAGGGACAGAACCGTATCGCCCGGTTCTGTTTGGGATACGATAACAGTCGGGTTTGAGGATGACAGCGAAACCTGCTACCTCACAACTCCTGTTGTGATGATCTGGGGAGCCATCTCATAAGACGGTCACCTCTTGAAGATTCATTTGATCGAGTCCAGCAACCCCTCCCTGGTGAGTTATTTCGCCTTATCCCATCTGTGAAACATGCTGTCGGTAGCATTGCGGTTTGCTCTTTTCACTGAACAGCACATTCTTAATGAATCTCAAGCAGCGAAAAACCCAACCCTAAGCACGGAAGTCTTTCTATCAAAGAGCAGCTAAAGAAGAATAAAGTTTGTTTTGGAACGGCCAAGTCAAAGTCCGGACCTTAATCCGGACCTGAAGCGAGCACTTTGTGAGGAATTAACATCCCAGTATTGAAGCTCATGTTCAGGGGGGCACGCCAGATCACATACTCACTCCTAGATATGAAAAATCGGATCGCTTTCCTCAATAAATGTCTATTTATATTTTGGTGTCTCATAACGGATCTTCTCTTTATCTCCGTGACCAAACAGCAGCAATAACTTTATTTATCGTTTTAGAAGCAGGCGTCAGCTCAGTCACTCCACATCCCTGATCTTCTGCTGCGGTTTGGAGAGCGTCCGACCTTCCAAAGCCTGGCTGTAACAGATCCTGAACTGAACAGTGTATAAGGTGGGTAAATATAGGAAGGTCTACACAAACATTTCTTTCAGACCCCTTGAAGCAGAACCTGGTCTCCACACATCGGGGCCTTGGAAAGCAGCTGCACGCCGAGATAACCCTGCAAATGGAGGATGGTACTTAGGTAATAGGATTGCCTAAAGCTGAAGATGTCGACATGAAGTGCGGGACCCTGATAATCTTCCTTCCCCTCCGAGTGCTCCCCTTCCCCTGCCAGACGCCCAAATTGCTTGCAAATGTGATTTCTGAGCATCGCTCGCAGCTTCATGACACTAATTGGAGGAGTCGGTTCTAAAGACTGGTTAAATAATGCTGGAGTGAAGGAACTAATCTAAGTACGGCCCGAGGACCACGATATGTTCGCGTACTGCAATTCGGAGAGGGTCCCCGCAAACCTGCGAATCGTGTCATTAAAATGTAATTTTCCAATCCGCGAATGTTTGGGAGAATTGCAAAATTATGCATTTGGATTTCCCCAGACAGGACACCTCAGATTCGTGCCACCTGACCCTGTGTGAAGGCACATACTAGACTGCAGTGCCACCTGGGTCGTTCGTCAATTCGTTCATTTTCCAAATTTTAATACAATACGATTCAGGGTCTTCGTAAGCCAGGCTCTAACCGGCAGCACAGGGTACAAGATAAGACCACCCCAAACATGATGCCAACCCATCTCAGGGCACACACACAACACTAAGCCACTTTAGGGATGGTTAATCTAACACAAGTCTTTAGGATGTGGAAGGAAACTGGAATAACTACAGGCAGATGCCAGGTCAGGACTCGGACCCAGGCCTCTGGACCTCACCTGGACCTCCTGTGCCAACCGCCAGCCCTCAGACGTTAAATAAAACGTATTTAAAACTGTACTAATATCTGAGCCACTAAACCCATCTGAATGGGTATGGATGCCAGTCCCAGTATCCACTCACATCTTATTCTGTAATAAGAAATTCAATTTGGAGTGCTTGTAAATGTTTCTTTTAACTATTGAAACGATAATAAATCATACTCTATCTAAAAATACAAACTAAATGTGTAAAAGAAAAAACACGTTGCGCACAAATCTCAACTTTAGGGAGGTTGCCTGAGGGAGAAGAGCATATTATCCCTACCGGTGCAACAGCGACCCCTGGCATCTCATCCAGGACATGCCTTCCCCTGCACCCATTGTTTACAAAAAAAGTGATTTCTTCCTTTCGAATGGCATGGTGCTCTCTTGACTTACATCCTGGACAATTCATTTCATTGCTCGTTACGTTACTTTCAAATCACGCTCTAAAATATGATTCTGTACCAACTAGAAAGTCCAATAATAAGAGCCAGCGGTCATTAAAACGTTTCATTTAAGCATTTAAACATATTTTTTGTTTTCCTTGAGGCACTTGCACCAGCAGATGTGGCTAAACTGTCTTCGGTAGAGGCGGTTTATTGTAAATTCTTTGGTGTGTTTTATGTTTTTTCTCTCATCAACCTGGAAAAACACAAGTAATGCTTTTGATCGTTCACTAATTGTAACGTGATTACGTCCTTTCATTAAGGGAAAAGTCATTAGAGTAAGTGCAATGGGTTGCTGTTATCCCACCGAGACGCACTCACTCACTCACTCATGCGGGGGGGGGAATTCTATAACGACGCCAATTGACCTAACTTGTGCATGTTTTTGGGAGGAAAGTGCAGTGTCTGGAGGAAACTGACGGTGTTTTGATGAGCTCCTGAAATCACATTCTGATGATTTTCACGAGACATTCTCTATTCGCGTCTCGGGTTCGGCTTCCGTTCTCTTTACCTGTTGCAGTCCACAGGTGTGTAAATATATCAGTCCACGTCCCCGTCCTGGGCACGCACTTTTCTTGATCTACACTACAGATTCGGGTCATTGCTTTATCGATTGGGTAAATAAGACGCGGTTTATTAGAGCACGCTGCGGTTTCACCCAGCAGTCGCGTTAGAAACGATCATCCATCGTCCTCTTTCAATCCCTATGTTTTTTAATAACCCCGTAACGTAACCTTGAGACATGCTTTTTTGCAGAAGGAGCTTTTTATACTGGGTTATAAAAGATGCTATTATCCTTCTCGAATTAGAGAAAGTAAATGGAAGGCCGCCATCTCATTGGTTTCACTTAAATTCACTTCATGAGTTAATGCTTCTGGCTCTAATCCCACTCCACTAACGCTAGCAACCGGCGGCGGGATTTATTCGCTCTGCTACAACGGAGACGAGCCACGTGAGGAAACTCGCTCTTCTTCGCTTCATCATATCCAAGCGTCGGTCTATTTCACAGAAACGTGCACACGCTCTGAAAACTGATTTTTTTTCCCCTGCTCTGTACTAGAGGCTTTGCGTCCCTGAATCTGCAGCGTCGACCGGCGACAATTGCAGCCTCTTTGGTGGGACAGGAGGTTAGTCCTGCAGATTCCGTGTCGCCCCTCTGCAAAAATGCAAGCCATGCAGAAACGATTACATCAGAGCTCTGAGAGATAAATCCCAGGTCACCTTGGTCAAGTAAATGCGTGCGTTACGGAGACAGAGTGACGGGAAGGCACAGCATCAGCAGGATTTTCCACTCCACCGCCTTCCGGTCTCAGGTGCCCCTCTGCTTCTCTAGAGACGCCTCGGACGGAGGCCGAACTCGGCATCTGCTGCTTCTGATCAAGCTCGAATCCGCAGCCAGAGCGAGGCGAGAACCTCAGAGGAGACGAGCCATGCAGAAACCGATCAAAAAAGAAAGGAGCTGAGCAAAAACGGAAGCGTAATTACTTCCTCTTCAGGTGCACTGACCCTCTGAGACAGCCGCCGATACCGGGTCTCGCCACTAGGAGCGCCGTCAGCGCCGATATGTCAGTTTGTAGTGCAGAAAGTGTTAGAGGTGAGGAAATCTGAACCGTCTTGAGAGGTTAAGGTTTATTGTCGCACCCAGGAGCGGAACGCATTGAATAAAGACACGAGGGCGGATTTGGGTTTGCTTTTTTTTTCCATTAAATTGCATTTCGTGCAAGTCTCGGCCCTGCAGCTCAAACTGGATTATGAAAGAGGAAACGCGAGGCGTTATGAAACACCGAATGATCAATGTGCGCCTCCTGCGGACGTACTCATTTCGGAGGGAGAAGAAACTGCGTATTAAAGATCTACGCTCTGCATTCGGCTCCAGCTCGAGTTCATCTGCTGACCCTCCAGTTCATCAAACACGCCAGAGCCCGGGCATTCATAAAACATGCCTTCCAAATCTAGCTCCTGGCATGCGCCTCGGCCTCGTTAATCATGCACTGTATATTTTATGACCAGGCAGGTTCGAATGGTAATAAGAGACAGTGCACAGATTTATGGCTCTTTTCAATGCGGCGCTGGACAAAGCCAGTGTAATTTGGACTCGGGTTCAGTTTAATATCAACTTTGTGCCAGTCCTCCATGGTGTTTGCAATCCGCTTGTTGGCTGAGGGATTCTACTTGTGGCCGTGCAAAAAAAGGTGCAGGTTACGGAAACGGAAAAGGTGACGGATGGTAATAAATCTGAGAGTCGATGCAATATTAACGAATTGGTTTAGTTTTGTTAATTATTCATATCACAGCATGGACTGCTACAAAGAAGACATTAATTACTCTCTCCAACAAATGCAGACGCTTTGATGGTATTAAAGTCAAGAGGGGAAGCGTGACAGTGTGCCAAAAGTATCTGGATGCGCACGGACTCCTTCATGCTACAAGAGAATCCAGTAACAACCAGAGGTGCGAAGTTAAAAAATACGAGAAGTTTTTATTATTACTTACTACATTTCAAAGGAATATTCTGTACCTTTTGATGCGTGGGTGAATGTGCCCCGACATATAGAAAGCAGAGCGTCAAGTATCCTTTATCAGGAGGTACACGAGTAAAACATTTGGGAGATTGATTTTGAAATTTGAGATTTGATTGAACGTGGGTGCCAGGAATCCCAACTTATAGATCTCACAGACGAGCGACTACCCTGGTTTAACAGTGCCAAGGAATAGGGCTGTCCCGAATCAGGAGCAAGCCTATGGTGGCAACAGCGGCAAGAAAAATCCTGAAACCGAGAGGACCGACACTCAAAAAGGGGTGATCGTAACACACATCATATCAACTTGCAAACCAAAGTATTGCGAGTCAGTGCTCTTCTGTGCCACTCCGGCTAGTATCCCGCCTCGGGCGAGGTGCTGTGCAGTGAAACGGGCATGTGTGTGGCCCCATCGTTGGCACCCCTGAAGTTGGGCTCGGTGATTACTCCACCACACCAGAGATAAAGCTCCCTTAGAGATTGCAGTGACTTTATTCGCCGATTGTTTTTCTAATCATTTGCCCTCGCGTGGGAATTTTTAACTTCGTTGCCACTGACAACAGCATGCAGTCCTCAGGCGGACCCGTGCTTTGTCTTATCGCTGAACTTGTGTCCATGTGCTCATGTGCTTTGTGTAGGAGTTTCGCTCCCTATTTCCTCAGGCTCCCTCATGAAGTATTTAAAAGGACCTCGCTCTGGCAGCCCTGGGGAAAAGATTTACAAAGGGACCTCGAGCGCCTCCTCCACCCCTCCTGAATCCCTGCCCGCTGCTGGAGAGAGCCGGAGAACTTTTACCACCTCCACTCTGCAGCTGCATAATGCTGCATGCAGGTTAGATCCAATAGGTCCGATCCAAATATTCCTTTAGTCTAACCCTTACTGAACTCGTTTTACGCCCATCCGAAATTAAAATCTGCCTTTTAGCTCCATTTTAGGGTCACATACAGTCCTGTACCGAACCCTAAGTAACATCTTTTATTTATTAATTATTACAGAATCAAGTGTTAATTACTTCTTTAAGTGTTTGCAATATTCTATCTCAGTCTACAGATCTATATCTAATTAAGACCAGAGCTCTGTTCACATGATGGTTGCCAGGTACCCTTATTCTAAGCGAATTGGTGTTTTAATTTGAGGTTTTGTTTAACCTCCGAAAATAAAAGGAAAATATTATTTACACGACTGTTGCTTTTAACATATCAAGTGGTCACACTTGTAGTAGTAGTGGGTGTAGTGGGTGTAGTATTTTTTTATTTTAAATATTAGACCACAGTGTACATAACGGTATAAACTCTATAAATGATCCATACGACTGTAATTTAGTTGAATTTCTATTTAATTCGCATGATGCTGCGATCTTTTCGTGACAGTGATAGGAATGAGTTTGAAGTTTCTGAGGGTCAATATTAAAGAGAACCATAGTGGAGAATTGGGGAGTATGTAATGTTAAAACAATAAATAAATTATCCAATGAGCTCACGCTTAGACCACAGGCTTTTGATCTCATGAACACGGTTGATGTGTTTAGAGACTTTTTGTGTACGTTCCTCATATCTGTGGATGATTTTTTTCTACCTATTTGTACCAGGCTGTACATGATGTTAGTACCTGTCCTATTGTAAGTAGTACTCCTTAATATAAATTGGTTCAGATTTACTTGTTGAGCCTCTGGAGCATCTGGCTAATGGCTTCTGTTGGACCTACTACTGTCGCGTTTTAGGTGCATTCAACAATTTTCTTCTGAGAATACCCTTTATATTTAGATTACACCAGCAGGAAAAGGTCATATATGGTCCATATCCGTTAACGACCTGAAGGACCAACTATCAAGCCTCGGTGCGCCCTAAAGTACAGAGCCTTCCTGTTGCAAAGATATGGATTCGTAAAAATCCGGCTCGATCCTGGGACATCCAATTATCGAGGCCCGGTGGTCTTTGCGGTAAAATAGTTCCCAGCAGGAAGTCCAATCAAAGGCCATCCCTAAATATAGAGGTCTGTAATAAAGTGTTGTCATGTGCAGACCCCTCTTTGGCGACAGTGATCGATGTGAAGTGACTGGAATGATCAATAAAGCCCGATCAATATCAGCAGCTCAATGAAACACGGCCTCTAGTTTCCAAGGCTGGCGGTTCGACATAACACCGGGTAATTATGACTCCGCCGCGCTCTTAAGAAGGCTAAAACCTTATCGCGCAATAAAAAGGTTCATTCTGGAGATGGTTTTGACATGTTGACGTGTTTCACGCAGCACCAATTACCTTCTTGAAAGTCGATGCCACCACATCTTCGCTGCCGCCGCCGCGTACAGAGCATCAGACATGACATAACCGCCCTGTAAGCCCGTCACTCCCGAAATGGCGTCTATTCAAAAGAAATGACACCTCTTGAAAAGCAAAAATTGCACATAATTGCTTTTGGGTGCCAGGAATTAGTCACCAAGTCCACAGGTATAACAAAAACATCAGCAGTTTCACCTAAGAAAGGTGGAGAAAAAAGCTAAAGCTGCAAAAAAAAAAGCAAGCCGGCCGTGTTCTAAACAGTGTAAAAAGCTGACACAAAGGCAGGCTGCCGGAAAGAAGCGCAGCAGCACGGGTGAAGTGACCTGGATTTTTTTCAGAAACACTCACCACAAATAACGCGCTGAGACCTGAGGAAACGAGAAGCATGGAGTAAGCGTGTGCTTGACTTGAAATAAATAAATCGTTTTTATTGTACCTTTATTTATTTATGACCCAAACACGTCTGAATGGAGTCTGTGTGACATTAGTGTCATTATTTAACGTCACGATTTGTTACGGATGTGTATGCTTTCATAGCAGTGGGATACGTGATGCTCCTCAACCCTTCGGAAGTTCTGGAGATGAGATTTGGAGGTCGATCTCCATCTCCTTCATCCCTTAGAAGGTGGAGATCTGGATCGAAGGAAACCCAAATGAAAAATTAAGCAAACCTGAACCAATGAGACCTGTGTGTTTTATGCTGAGATGAGGGGCTTTCTGGACTAATGATCATACTGGGGCACATCAACGCCTCACAGCAAGAAGGGCCCGGGTTCAATCCCAAGGTAGAGCAGCCTGGGTCCTTTCTGTGTGGGTTTACTCCGGGTACTCCGGTTTCCTCCCACATGCGTGTTAGGTTAATTGGTGTCTCTAAAGTGGCCCTTGGTGTGACTGTGTGTGTGAGTGTGTGCCCTACAATAAATTGTAACCCCGTCTAAGGTTGTTCCTGCCCTTGTACCCAGAGTTGCCAGGTGGGCACTGGCTGACCAGGGACCTCATGTGGAGTAAGTGAAAGATAATGGATGGATGGATGGACGGATGGATGGATTTGTAGTACCTGTAGAGCCGGCTGTAAGCATGCTTCAGTTAAACACTACATTAATTTAGAGTCTTAGCTTAAAATAAAGTGTTGAATATCTGAATGTATTGACAAATGTACTGAAAGTGAAAATCCAAAATGCTAAGTCCATTAATCCATTCGTACACTTAGATTGCCTTAGTCCAGATTGTCCAGATCTGGCAACCATGCAATTAAACACAGCAGCTACAAAAGGCCACCAAACACTTTTTGGCAACATCTAGGTCACCCAAACAGGACGGGTCCCTTTTTGAGTCTTGGTTCCTCGCAAGGCTTCGTCCTTCTACATTCAGGGAGTTTTTCCTTTCCACTGTCGCTCTAGGCTTGCTCAATTTGGGATTGGCTTTTTAAGATCATATAATTTTGTAAAGCTGCTTTCTGACAATTCTCCATTGTAAAAACAGATCATTAGTAATAAACTTGACGTTTTATAAATATAATATATATATTTCTAAATATAATAATAACAGGTTTGAAGTTTATGTTCCATCCTTCTGCATGATTATTGGCAGCTTGCAAAGAAGAAATCATGTTGAACAGATCTAAGATCAGATAAGTTCGGTCTGAAAACAAAGATGTTTTTAAACAGAAATGCCCAAGCACCTACTGTTAAGCATGGTGAAGGTCGTGAGAATCTAACATGAAGCTGTTTTGCATCAAACAACTCAACTTTGGGAGGAGAAAGCAACTTCACTGATCCCTTACAGAATTTAATCTCGTCTGTTTTGGGGGTTTTTTGCAGGAAGTTGAATGAGTTTCTCCCGCCTGCAGTTCAGACTCTCTGGCTGCAGAACTACAGATTCTTCTCTCTGTGCTGAGATTGATATCCTGACTGCATCCATCCTGCTTCTGGTTCATCTCTCAGCTGTCGGCGCTGTCCGTGGCTAACGCTTCTCTCTGAGGGGGGTCTGGGGAGGTTTTTCTTCGGACCCTGTATTTATCAGAAAGCTTTTTTTTTTGGGACGTGAGAACACTGCTGATGCTCTGAGCTGTGAATTTCTGAAGGCATATTATGCCCTAAACATGAAGGTTTGTTTATTATTATGAACTATCATTTTCTCTGAGGTTGCGTCTAAATGTTTTGTTATTCATATGCAGTCCCAAAAAAGCTGGAAACGCTATAGAAAAAACAAATTAAAAAAGCTGTTTCTTCCATTTTGTTCACTTAAAAGCAGTTCATAGTGCTCTAAAAACTCGGTGTACTTTTTTTGCATTAATGCTGCGCCACGAAAGTGGAAACGACCTTAACCAAGGGTCCGGACCCGACCCCGTGCCATGCTAGAGCCTGGCTTTTGGACTCATAAAAGTCTGGATGCTTTATAAAAGCTCTGTAATCCTGATTGATCTGAACACCATCCTCGTTTCCACTTTTCTGATTTCTGGTGGCATATAGACGTTTGGGAAGCTACTTTAGTCTCACTCAGAGCCTGATGTTACAGTTACAGAGGGGCACCCGTGATCGAGCATGTAACCCTACTGACCCACATTCAGAAGAAAAGAGGAATGCACCGGCCAGGCAAACGCACCCAGAACAACAGGAGCATGAACTTTATCTGGAAGAGAGGAAGAAACTGGAACAGGAACCGTATCATGGGCTTAAAAAATCAATCGATTTTCCTTTAGTTGCGTGGTTTTCCATGAGCCAGCCAGCATTTCTAACGCTCTACAGTCGTGACCTTTACAGTACGAAGGGTGTGTCTTTATAAAAACGATGCAGAGTAAATATCAACGTAAAGATCGATGCTTATGAAGGTGAAAGGATGCATTTATAATTATTTTTAGTCCTGTGAACAAACACAACAAGCATTCAGTTCAAAGGGGAGATTTTATTTTCCCAGGGCCTTCCCAGATGTGGTTTTGGTTTAAGAGTAATACTATATGCTTATGTTTTTGGGTTTTTCAGAAGCACTTTGAATGGGGGCGGGGTGAGGGGGGAATCCTTTTTCAAATTAGAATCACTTTAAACAGGACAGAGCGCCCCCTTTGGGCAGTCAGCTGGATTTTGGGTGTTAAACGTATTCTTATTTATCGTTGTTTGCTGTTGCTTCATTAATTCAAATCTGCTTCAACAAACAAATCTCCCCGACTGGGCCAGAGACATGGCCGGGGGCAAAACAGTCCCCCGAAAAGAGACTAAACGACTTTGAAATTCTTGGTCCAAAGTGTTTTGCGGCGGGTTTAACACCGGGAGAACGCTTCAGAGCTCCTGACTCCTGAACGTTAGCTATTCAGACCCGAGTTTGGAAAGGAAAGGTGAGTGGAGGAGGAAGGAGGTAAAAACAAAGCCGGGAGTTCATCTTATTCCATGTTTTATTCATGCTCAGCAGGAACCTGCACAGATAAGCCTCGCCGTCGCTGAGTGTTTGTGAACCGGTTTAACAAATGAGGCCCAGCTGCCCTGTTCCAGGGTCAGCGACATGGAGCAGGTACAGAAAGATTATATATATATATTATAAATAAATATATATAAATTAAAGAACTCAATTAAAGAATTAAATAAAATATTCCCTAATTTTTGTGAGCAGAAAGCTTGAATGCTCCATTCATATAGCGTAGTGATTAACATACAGAATGAAAATAAGGAATAAAATACAAAGCAACATATAGTTTTAAATAATTTATAAATAAATAAATGGGCCAGTTATAATGTAAAAATTTAAATAAAATTATTTAAATATTTATTTATTTAAGTAATATAAACAAATATTTAATTATTTGTCTATTTCTTTTTTATATTTTAATTATTGTTTCTGCCTTTTCCCTTTTTTCTGGTCAGAAATGTATAAAATGTGTTTCAGTTACACTTTTTAAAATACAGCATCACCCCAAAGCAGCTTTATAAATATCTAATATGCACTAAAAATATGACATATATTATATAACTGAAAACTATAGTATACGCTAAAAAGGTCCACAAAGTCTGAGCCCTCATAACATACAGAGGAATAAATTTATTTATAAAGTGCAAATTAATATTGTTTGAATAAAACCTTATAAATAAATGCAAAAGCTTACAGGTGTGAAATGTAAATTAATAATACAGTCATCTAATATAACAACATTTTTAATATCATTAAATCATTTAGATAAATAAATAAACAAATAATTATTTATTTGTGTATTTATTATTTATTTATCGATTTTCACTAGTGTTTTAATAAAGTAATGTTAGTATAATATATAACAAAATATATATAAATATTTATTTATTTATGTATTTATTTATTTATTTATTTTAGGGGAATTTATTTTTTGGAGGAAGCATTAATAATATTATATGAAATCATATTAAATAAATTCTTGAAATCACAAGTATTAAATAAGTAAATTCATGAATTAGTAGAAAAGGGATAAGGATAAAATAATAATAATTAGTAATAATAATAATAATATTTTTTTCCTGAGTGGGTTTTAGAGTTCTGAATCCTGGAGGTCTTGCAGAAGGTGAATGATTTGAGTCCAGAACTCGATATGCTTCAGAAACCTGTTTAAAAAAAAAAAAAGGAAAGGGGGGAAAAACTGTGGTTGCTAAACTCGTGCTGTTCTGTTTATTTGCTGGACCTTCTCTCCTCACCTCACCTCGTTTAGCACAATGGTGTGTTCAAATACGGGACAACATTGCCCCCTATCGACCGCTCTCTCACTATGCACGATACCCTGCGGCTAATGGACAGGTGTGAAATGAAAGAGATGATCTATTTTTAGTAGTTATCGTGCGTTAAGCAAATACGGATAAAAAAGAGTAAAAAATAAAATATAAAAAACATTCATATGATTATAGTAATAACAATATATAAATATTAAAATATAAAAAAACTTATATATTAAATAAAGCAAATAATATTTATAATTATGCATTATTGATCAAACCTTACAGTATTAGAACTAAAAATGAACAAAAAAAACGTTTAGGAACAAATAAGGAAAACAATATTTAACATTATTTTATTCACATGAACAATACAAGACTGAGATCAGATCTGTATGATGAGATCAGATCTGTATGATGAGATTAGATCTGTATGATGAGATCAGATCTGTATGAGATCAGATTTGTATGATAAGATCAGATATGAATGATGAGATTTGATCTCTATGAGATTAGATCTGTATGATGAGATCAGATCTGTATGAGATCAGATTTGTATGATAAGATTAGATCTGTATGATGAGATCAGATCTGTATGAGATCAGATTTGTATGATAAGATCAGATATGAATGATGAGAT
>JAUZST010007783.1:0-39225 GCA_034779995.1 Parotocinclus haroldoi | reverse complement strand
GGGGGGCAGACAGAGAGACAGAGAGGGGAGGGGATTTAATGGTCATGCAGTGCATCGTTTTCATTTACCGATAAGGCTCGGTCTTATTCTTTCTCTTCTTCTTCTCCCTGCTGCTTAACGGGACTCGCTTCCACAGCATGCTCCAGTCCCAGGCTCCCCGCGCCAGGCCGTCCTCGTCCCCACCCTGCTGAGGCTCTATTGTATAATCACTGCCGTCTATGTAATCTATCAGAGGCACCGTGCAAACCGTCCTGCAAAGACGTCAACAACTAGCGTAAAACACTGCAGAGAAATTCAACGGGGGTCCGTCTGCTACCCCACGGCCTCGTCCCGTCACCGCCTGGGCGCCCTGGGCGACGTAGCTGAGAACCAAGGGGATTAAGTCTGATGAACTGGGACCGTGGAGACCATGAGACGTAATAAATGAGGGAATATAACAAAGTGACTGTTAAAAATCAAATAGGAAAAAAAAAAGGGAAACAATTTAAAAGTAAGCAGTAAGATGGAGTATGTAATAAAATGTTACATGAAATGAATCAATTCGAATTTAAAAAAAGGTATACGAATAGAGAAAAAAATATATAATAAAGAAAACGGGGACTATAACAGCATCATACATACAATAAGATAAATTTAAATTTAACAGGTATTAACTTGCTATTTTTTTTAAGTGGTGAAATAACAAATAGAATTGAGTGTGTAATAAAATTATACACAAAATAAATACATTTGAAAATACAATAAAAGAAGATGCACGAATATAGCATAAATATAATTCAATCTAATTTTTAAAAAGTAGAATTATACATAAAATAATGAACATAAATTAGAAAATGCAGTAAAATGAGAATAAAATTAATGAGCGAATATGAAAAAAATAAAAGGGAACAGAGCAACATAATACATACAGTAAAATATGTTAAATAAGACAAAATAATTAATAAAGTAAAATAAATCGAGGTAAAGTGTTTAATTAATCGTTGACGTTATATAAGAGTAATAACTCCCGGTTTCTAAACTCTAATCTAACGAAGGTAATGCAGACACGGCTTTAAAAGTAGAATCAGAATGAACTGAGGGAGGGGAGTGCACGGGATCATCCTACCGGTCTTTAGATATGGGGGCCACCAGCGGAGCGTACCAGTTCACCCCCACCTCACAATGAGCGTCCAAGTAGATCAACACCTGGGGGAGAGCGGCCAGGGGTCAGGGTGTGTGTATTTAAACCTGGACTTTTCTCTCTCTCTCACACACACACTCACACACACACTCACACACACACCTGTCCCAAAGCGGCTTTGCGTGCTCCTATACTCCTGGCCTGAATGAGTCCTTCCCTTTTTTCGTTACGGAAGAGTTTGACCAGGCCGTTCCACTGTTTGATGTATTCCTCTAATCGCTCCTTTAGATGAGCTACAGACAGAGAGAGAGACAGAGAGAGAGAGAGAGAGAGAGAGAGACAGAGAGACAGAGAGAGAGAGACAGAGAGAGAGAGACAGGGAGAGAGAGACAGGGAGAGAGAGAGAGAGACAGAGAGAGAGACAGAGACAGGTGAAATTAAATTCTTCTACTGTACCGGTTATATGAAATCTCAATACATTTTGTTTTCTGATGCATTATATGTAATGTTAAAGTCCTTTAGTTGTAGCCTTGCGATTAGTGCAGCAGGTTCCCCAGGCTTTGTTATAGTTATAGTCTGAGATTACTCTGAAACAAGAACTCTGCAGATGAGAGTTGGTCTCGGACTTTATTCTTTTAACGTAATTTCCTTTTAGTGTTTTGAAGTCATCTTATGTATGGGCAACTTAATTCGCATCAGTATCACAGAAAACTAGTACGAGTAAATTCTTGCGACACCTTCTGACAGAAAAGACTAATGCAGTTAGACACAAGGAGACACAAAGAATGACTGTATTGTACAGTACTGTAACAAATGTCCATATTGTGTTTTAATTCAATTTATGGCAAAGTATCTAAACTACTGCGTGACTGTGGCAATGTCCAGTCATCATCCGTGTTGGAATGTTTCAGATGTTGTAATCCAGATGTTAAACGGCTCGTGCCTTTATTACAGTAAAATTCCAGATCCCAGCACAGCTCGGCTTCAATATTTATTTATAGTTATATAAATTCGTATATGGAGTTTTATGCTTACTTGTGTTCTGAATTGCATTTTTCCAGCTTTGTGACAGACGCATTGCTGCTGGAGGAAATGATGTCAGACCCACTCCTGCGGCGCTACAGTGTGCTGGTTGTAGATGAGGCACAGGAGCGCACTGTGGCAAGCGATGTGCTTTTGGGACTGCTTCGTGACGTGTGCCGGCAGCGCTCTGAGCTGCGTGTGGTGGTGCTCTCTGCACCTCCTGTAGCCCCCTCCATTGTAAGCTTCCTAGGGGACGAAGTGCCTCACCTTAAAGTGGCCCCTGCACCAGACCGGACCATTGTAGAGACACTGTACAGAGACATACCAGCCGGTCGAGACCTAGCTGCTGCCGCATGCCACATGTTACTGGATCTTCACCGGCGAGGGGAAGAAGGAGATATGCTCGTGTTTCTCCCCAGTGCACAGGTAAGAGTTTGTGAATCTCTTCAAATGAAGGCCTGCCCAGTCAATGTGTGGGTGAAAGATTGGTATGAACATTGAACAGTGAACATTGGTATATTTGTCAGCTAGAAAGTTTGATGAATAAGTAAACTGGTCTCATTTAAACTTACACAGACTCATAAAAAACTACTCATTACTGTCTTTAATGTGATCCATGTGACTGTCTCATGCATCTCCTCAATGTTGTCACGGGGCGAATCTTTTCCTCGTCCATTTTAATAAAGGCTCTAGCGGCCATGTTATAAATATAGAAACAGTGAGGGAAAAATTGAACTCTGTCTTTAAAAGAGTATTGAATTGTATCAGACAAACTAGTCTGTGTGTGCCGTTTTAGATAACAGTGTTAGGGTTCCTACCTTCCCCAGGAGCGTTCGGCCGTCCTCGCCGGTCGCTGGCCTGGTAAAGTCCGGGGGCTTCTAGTGCCGATGGACGGGTATGGGCGGGTAACCCCCGAGGTAGAATTCGTTTATTAGGGGCACTTTGAGGGTTTTCCTGTCCGAGCGAGCGCTCTTCCGTCGTCGGCACCTACCTAGCCTCACTCCAGCCGGGTTTTCGTCCTGAATAGGACACGCCCGGTCTAGCTTCTTTGCTTTTTGCTCGCTCGAGTTCATTGTCCTGTTCTGGCGCTTCGGCACTTTTCGTGAGTTATTCACATTCGCGCTACAAGCCCGCCCTGAGCTTATATGTTCGCCTTTTCGTGTTTCGGCCGCTTCCGCGATTTCTTTGCCCCCACGCTACTTGCGCGTTCAGGCTCACGCTCGCCCTCTGGCGCTGTGGCTTTAGAGACGCCACCCGGTTGCACGTTCGAAGCACACGCGCATGTGCATGCTTACGCTCGCTCCCTGGCATTTGGATTACCTCCATGCCTCGCCATTTGGGAGACGTCCCAAACTGTGCTTCTGCCCGCCTGGCGCTTCGTGCGTTGCTCCCTCTCGGGATGCAATACCGTGGCGCACCCCTTTATCCATTAGGTTTTTTGTTTTAGGAACCTTACGCTCTGCTCTTCATCCCTTTTCAGTTGTTCTATATTATTTCTCCATTATTATTATTATACGTGGTGGGATACGCTTATCCCGCATACCTGGGTCCTACAAAAAACCACCAGATCTCGTAACAAACAGTGTTTGAATTTTTTGTGCCACCTGTTATATAAATTAATAAATCTATAACCATCAAGTTGAAATGATTAAGTAACAGAGACAAGGATGAAATTATGAAGAATAATTAGCAGGGCAGATTGAATCGGAATTCCGTAAGTTACATTTCTGGAGAAAAATAAGGTCTTTCTAAACATCTTCGTAACATCTAAAGTATTTGTGAAATTGCGGCAATAATCACCACTTTAAAAAAAAAATCCAAATTAATTTAGGATGAAAAAGGATAAAGGATTTGTTTATTGGCGAAAAAACTGTACAACTGAAAGGCGGCTCTAGCTACCCTCTTATGTCACCTCTAACCTGGATAGAAGATGAGCTCCAGCTGAGCATGGACTCACAGGTTCTGTGTGGTGTCCTGTGGCACACCTGCTTCCCAGCTGCACCCTTAAATCCTCGAATGGCGATAGCGTGGCGACCGGACAGGTCAACGAAGTGTTGAAATCCTGGGAAACCCTTGCTGTGTGTCGGCGAGCTTTATCCTAGTGAAAAATGCCAGTCGGAAACCCTGGAACGATCACTACTAGGTGTGGCTGCGCAGGCCATCACACCAGCGGTCGGGACAGTGTGTCGCCTCAGAGCAAAGGCAGCATTGAAGGCACCATGAGGCCTCCATACTTCAGTTAAAAAGTTTTGATAGTAGAACCAACTTTCCAAGGTTTATCATATGCTTCATGAGATGCACGTTGGTTTTCTCAGCTGCCATCTTTAATGTTGTTCTCAGGAAATTGAAGAGTGTGCAGCTTTGCTAGAGACAGAGTGTGTGTCTCTGAGCCCTCAGCTGGGGACATTACGGGTACTGCTGCTTCACTCTGGCCTCGGTGGAGGTGCTCAACATGTGTACAATGGGGACGGAGATGAGGGCCAGTCCAAACCAAAACAAGAGGAGCAGTCGGGGTCGAGTTTGAAACGTCGAGTCATTCTTACCGATGTCCTGGGAGAATCCTCTTTCTCTCTGCCTAATATTCGATATGTCATCGACACCGGTCTAGAACTCAAAACGGTGAGTTTGGAATAAATGACCTTTCTCAGGGCATCTTTAATGGAAGTTTTATCTAAGGTCTTTTTTAAGGTCGTTCTTCCTTTGTAACCACAGGTGTACAATCCCCAAATTCGAGCAGACTCTCAGGTTCAGGGGCCTATCAGCAAACACCAGGCAGATGCGCGTGCTCAGAGAGTGAACAGCAAGCTGCCAGGTGAGGATCTCTCACAGCACTGCTAGCCTAGTAATGATTAGCGTCTTTTCTTTGCTCTCACATTCTTAGCGCAATAAAATTGTGAATCGGATAATGCAGGCTGATGGAGAGGTTGGACTGAAACGTGTGTGCTCTGCAGAAACCAGTGTTCTTTTGCAGCGTTGCGTAACCTTGATGTCAGAATGAAGTGTTTCACATGTTTGAGGTCGGGCGTGCGGATTATTTTAGCGAAGGAGCCCAACTATGTGAGTGTCCCTCTTTAAGAACCACATAACAATGTGCTCTTCGCTTTCTTCTAGGTGTTTGTGTGCGTCTCTATCTCCAATCCCTGTATGAAACGGAAATGCCTGAAGCCCGCTGTCCCGGAGTAGCTGAGGCCAGCCTCAGTCACCTGGTCCTACTTCTCAAAAGGCTGGACATAGCAGACATGGGCCAGTGCAAGTTCCTTGACAGACCAGGTGTGGCTCTTGTGTTGTTTTGACCTTCATAACTGAAATAAATGCATTCGATGCATAAATGCTTCTCTTCTTCTGATTGTTTGATCCTGATGACTATCTCTTTATAGTATCTCGTCGTCCGATATCTTGACTTTTCCTGTTTCTGTTAGCTCCAGAGGCTCTGATGCAGGCCCTGGAGGACCTGGATTACCTGGCCGCTCTGGACGATGACGGCAACTTGTCAGAAGTGGGCATTATTATGTCCGAGCTCCCTCTCGAGCCGCCGCTGGCCAAGGCTCTCATAGCAGCCTGCGAGTTTGACTGTGTCAGTGAGCTGCTGACCATTGCTGCCATGCTTACCGGTGAATAAGTAGTCTCTTCAAACACACTAAGCAACCCTGAGGCCTCTTAATGTAGCGTTTGTTTTGCTGTGGACCATCCCACAGAGCTCCAGCAGCACTGGGCTGGACGTTAGGGTTTTTTTTTTAACTGTGTTTTGTTTTTTTTAGCTGATAAAATTGCAGCAAATGTTGTCTTAAGAGTCTTGATCAAGAACCCAACACTGGCAGCTTGACAGAAGTGGGATTTGAACCCATCCCTAATATGGGATGAAAAAGAAACAGCAACACTAGAACTAAAAATAGGCCGTCATGTGCCAGAGAAGTGACTTCTATTATTGCGTCCTCTATTATCACAGCTCCGTCATGCTTTGTGACTCCTCCACCAAATAAAGTGGAAGCAGCAGCAACTCATAGACGACCTCTTGTGCACCCAGACGGAGACCATCTGACCCTCATAAACATCTACAACGCCTACCTACAGCGTAAGTACAGCCACCGGAGTCTCACGGATGTTTATCATTCCCTGTCCAAGTAAAGTCTTAGAAAAGACTGTTATTTCAAGTGTAATGAAAATCGGAATGCAGTATACTGTCATGGTTTGTGTAAATGGAAAAGTGGTGTATAAATCACAACATAGCAATTTGAAGGATTTTTAGTAAATAGTTAAACAGCTATTTTAGCTAATGTAATGAAATACTGAATTGTTATTCCTAAGAATCACATTTCAGTACTGGTGCATCTCGATTTATTTACTGTCTACATCATAGCTCACCTTAAAATGGTTAAAAACTCTTACGTTAACCTACAGTTGGGCAAAATCAATAAACCATTAATGATTAAGCCTCCTGTAAATGATTACATAATGGGCTGAAAGTGAAAACAAAATGTCCATTGGTGCTGCTGCTCAGCTCAGTCAGCTGCCTGCCGCCCGAATGGAGGAATGTTATCATACAGCCTTATGGCCTTATACCCAAGAAGAAATTCCAAATTTAGAGAGCGCTTGTGTATTTAAACTCAAACTAAAAAATAGCAGCAGAACCTAATCGTAAATAATAAGCTTATATCACCTCTAAATGTAGCTAAAGTGATTGTGGCTTGGCGTTACGTGCCTCGGTTAGCTTTCTTAAACCTCTCTTCTTCTTCTGTTTACCATGGGGCCATGTCCTTATAACGATAAGATTTGTTTATACTTCCACGTGCTAGATTTCTTGTTGTGCTAGTGTTACCAGCTGCAACCTTTTCTTCCGTGGTCAGGAATTTTAAAACCGTGAAAAAATCGTGTCTAAATCACAACTGCTTGTGAGGAGTTTTTTTTTAATGACCCTATTGTCTGCCAGTCCTCCCCGTGGCGGTTATATGTAAGCGTAGTAGAAGCCCCGCCCTCTGTACTTGTGATAACCTGTATTGCAGGTCTGTTTATAGTTTATCACGAATGATCTATAAATGCCGCCACTCAATTTTCAAAACGTTATCAAACTTATCAAACAACTTGCCAGATGTTGCTATTGCTCTCTGGAGTGTAAGGGTAGGTTACAGTAAATAGTGTAGCCTATAGAAGCTGCTTCTTTCTGTTTTAAGTCGTTCTTAATCCTGCAAACAAAATCAAAATAAAGATATGTGAAATAATGATATTGCTAAAACAGCCATATATCTAATCTAAGACTCCTAGTCAGTGCTCTATTTCTACCATTAGACTTTCAATAAAATTATAGAACCCGACATTCTAATACTGTAAAAGGAAGTGTAAAACTGGTGTTTGTGTCTCGCTATAGATAATGAGGATGAAGTGTGGTGCACCACTAACTTTCTGAGTGCATCTGCATTGCGATTGGCGGTGGCCATCAGGGCAGAGCTACTGGAGGTCATGCAACGAATTGAACTACCGGTTTCACCACCTGCCTTTGGCTGCCAGGACAACGTCACTAATATAAAGCGAGCCCTCATCTCTGGGTTCTTCCTTAAGGTACCGTGTTTCAAAAGCACTACTGTTGCCTTAAAGCGAGGGGAACGTCGTTAGTGTTTAGAAAAAAATGTGTTGGCCACATTTCAGCTTTGGAGAATGATAGAGCGAGCCAGGGCTTATTGTCGTACATCAACACCAGATCTCGTTCGGATATGGAAAGCTTATTTAGATAAACAAAGGTTGTTGTTGCAGCAAAGACGTAGGGCCGTGCCGGAGCAGTCCTAGACTGGGTTGGACATTGTACAGGGTGAGTCAAAAGTAACAGGACATGTTGCGCTACATCGTGGACTTTTCAGAAGGCCGGTAAAACCGTTGTGGAGGTTTCTTCAGTTCTTCAGAAGACCACTGTTTGGTTTGCCGTCCACAGTCCCAGTTTGGGGCATCAGAATGGTCAATTCCATCTTCAGTTACAATTCCGTCTCAGTCAATTTCATCTCGTGTCACGAACAACAAAAGTTTTTCTGTGTTGATACCTTTTTTTTTTTGTCCATTTCTGAGACAATTGGCAAAAGTTGGCCTTGAGGCAATATGGGGGCTTTCAAGATGGGGGCCATGTTCCGGACATGGCCTAAAAGATAGGCCCATTACTTGCTGCTGTATTCAGATATGTGTCCTGTGACTTTTGGCTCACCCTGTACCGTCAGTGCCTGAGGGAGGATTTTGACGTCGGCTTACATTTGCATCCAAATCCTGTTTATCGTCTTTAGGCAGCTAACAGCCTGCTCTGTTCGTCAGGTTGCTCACGATGTAGATGGCTTAGGGAATTACTTATTGCTGACACACCGGCACGTGGCTCACCTGCACCCCTTCTCCTCCTATCTGAGCCGCAAACCACGTCCCAGTCCTCCCAGCTGGGTCCTTTACCATGACTTCACCATCTCCCACGACAACTGCATCCGTACTTGCTCAGAGATCCACCCACACATGTGAGTCTGCTCGTTGTTTAAGCTCTGCTCGAAGGTCTGGAACAACCTTTACTTCACTCCTCGACACTATATCATGGTACTTTGTGTGATTGAGCTTGTGCGAGCTGAATGAGTGTTTGACATTATGCTTTCAATAGTGGTGAACCATGTGGTTATGTTAGCTGATAATGAAAGTCTGAGCTGGCAAAGATTACCTCTTCAGTTTAGGCTTTCCTCCTGATGCCTTGAATCGTTTTATGATAGCATGAACTGTACAGGGAGAAATATGCAAACCCCCTCCAACCTTTAGTTGAGAAACAAACGTTTCAATATTTTTCATGCCTTTGTTGACAAACTGGAGATCATCTGCCCGTCTTTGCTCCTCAGAGACTTAGCCTTTTGTAGATACTGCTTTGGTACCGAATCATGATTAGAATCACCTGTTTACCCCATCTGTTTGAAATCAGATCCTTTTTTTTTTTTTACATCGCCGGCTCTAAATTGTCCCATCCCTAAAATGCGAGAATTGAACGCTCGTTAACAAAACGAACTCTCTCGCGTTTTCCATAACACCCCAGCCTTTTCCGATTTGGATTGTGATGTGGTAGCCTCGTAGCAACGCGACCTCAGACTCTACATATATGTACATGTCCTCCCCATGTCTGCGTGGGTTTACTCTGGGTACTCTAGTTTTCCTGGCTTATGCCTCATGCTGCTGTCTAGGCACCGGCGTTCCTGCGACCCCTGGTGTGTTTTATTAAAAGCTTCTCTCCTTTGGCTTGTAACTTGATCTTTGCTCGTTGTAACTTTTAGTAATCATTAGTACCAAGACACTTCAGTCTACGGCCCTAGTAATGAACTTACAAGGTATATAACCTTATATAGAAGGTATATAAACTTATGTAACTTTTGGGAGAACATGGGATTTGTTTAGGACTGTGATGATCGTATGTGGTTTGTCTTAAATTGTCTTAATAATATTTGGCCTATGCCTAAATTCCAGGCTAGTCATAATGTATAGTGATGCAGAAATGGGATGATGTGCATTGTCGTGTTGGACCATGCATTCTTATTTATTACGACATTTAATGCAGTGCCATTTTTTCGAACACCAGATCATACATACATTTTATTTGCATTGCAGCAGACCATCATAACATTTATTGTGCTTAATTGTTTGGAACGGTGTGGGCTTACTCCAGCTACTTTGTTATTCTTCCACAGTCTTAAGACATGCGCGTTAGGTTACACAGTGTCTCTAAAGTGCCTGTCCCACGACCCTGTTCGGTATTGAGGGAGTAAGAAAGGGAATTCGTTATAATTTGTAAACAAGGGGAAAAAATGTAAACAAGAAAAGCTACATTTTGTTTTGTTAACACCTCAGAGAAAGAAAAAAAAAACGTCTTTGATCTGACATAAACTTGGTATTGCGGAGGAAATCGAATTGTGAATTAAACTGTAAGTATAGTGTCCCTAATAATTTCCATGTCAAATTAGCAGAAAGTCAAATACTTTTTGTCTGTCGTTTCAAACTCTTAAGCTGATTTTGGCGTTCGCCCCGCAGGTTGGTGGAATTGGCTCCTCAGTACTATCTGGGAAACCTTCCATCCAGCGAGGGCAAAGACTTGTTAATGGATATCAGACAGAGTCTCCTCCCACCAGAAGAAGAGGACAACAGAGAGACGGAAGATGAAGGCCAGTCAGGCGAGCATCATAACCAGCATAGTACAGAGATGTGTGTACTACAGTGATGCAGACCATAATGATCTGGTTTACAGTTTATAGGCTCGGTGCTGCACACAAAACCAACTATGGAGAAGCACGTGGGCCCAGTGCTGGGCACTAATGTCCAAACACCTAAACAGGTGAAACTTCGGTTACTGTCTTGCCTGAAGTACAAAAATGTACTAAACAATTTAGTACAGGAAAAAAGTAGGCATATTTCATGGTCGTGCAGGAAGAGCAACACAGAGCGTTGCGGTGATCTATCACTGGAAATGGTTTGGAAAGAAACCATTAAAAAAAAAAAAGGTTGAAACTGTCGTTTTTAATGGTGGATAGATGTAGTGCTGCACAGCCTAAAATGGAAGGTACAGGTATGCACCGATCAGCGGCTGCTCACTTTAACAGCCGAGGCTTTAAGAATTACTATACAATAATCTGTCTGAATGACAGAACACTAGTACGAGCAAACCCTTATAATGAATATACATATATATATATATATTTATATAAATAATATTGCAAAGCTGATTTGAGACAATGCACCATTGTAAAAAAGCACTATAGAAATACTTTTGACTTTGACTTAACCCTGGCAACACCTGCTGACAGAAAAGAGACTCGCAGTCTTAAAAGCTAAGCATTTCAAACATAAAGACAAGAATTACTGTGTTGTACAGCACAGTCGAGTTTTCATGTAGTGTTTTCATTCATATCGTTATTTAAAATGAAGCATTATGTGCAAAATGTCTAAAGAACTGCATGGCCATAGTAACGTCCAGTCAGCATCCATTTCGGCCTTTTTTCTTTTTCGGACGATGTAATGCGTGTGTTAGGCGTACGGTGCATACCTGTAACGTTGTGCTAATAGAGCAGGTGAAACTCAGGTCCTGTCACTGCTGGTAGAACAATAACCCACAGGGGAAATTGAAGGCTTTTAGCTGAGACTGCTGATCAATCACTGGATTCTCCGATTCCGTTTACCCTTTTATTATAAGCTGCTGGCAAAGGTTTTTCTTCTACTCTTCTCTCTGCAGCCTTGTGGCTGTTGCTGACATCTTAAAATATTCTGTGTGTAAATTGTAGGTCTGTAAATACCTGGTTTTGAAACATTGAACGTTCTCGACTAACGAAGTGTCATTTTGATCGAATGTAACAAAGTCTGCGTGCAACCATTGTTAGTGACGTGTTCCAGCACCAGGGAATCTAGGTCTGCCTTAGCAGTCAGTAAGGTTTGTTTAACTTTCCATTAGTTTCAACGGTAATGGATCGAAAACCGAAAAGGGAAAGCAAAATACTCATTCTATTGGTGAATTCAGAGCGCTAGTATAGCTGCTAAGCTAATGCCAGCCTATGCTCTGGAGCATTCAGTTCCTGTTTCTGTCAGTTGGCTCTCGTAACTAACCGTTTTCAGACCCACCCTGTACTGTACTGTACAAATAAACAAAACAATAACAATAAACGCAGCTGAAATTTTTACTGAGCAAAGGCTATTGGGAAACCGAATCACTGTACTGAGTCGTGAATTAATTTTCGTCCGAAACGAGTCGCGTGGCCCGACTCGTACAAATTTAAGCAAGTGACGCTAAGAACTGAGCGGCCGACGGGAACCCAAATAAATGTTTCCGCTCAAAATGCACCGAGAAAGTTCCAAAAAAAAAAAACCCTTTCAAAATTATTTGAACTTGAATGGCATTTAAATAACACCTACACTCCATTAACCTGACAGCTTTAAACAAGGGGTTTAAATAGCAGGACTTAATTTTGGTGCTATAATTACCCTTTAAAATATTGGTGTTTAATAATAAAGTGATTTTAACGCCCCGGGAATGATGTAGTTGTGGCTGATTTATGCCTAGAAGAACAAAAAGTACTATATAAAGCATATCCTGGTCACAAAATGTGCTAGGATCTGCTAGGTAAGATGCTGATTGGACATCCTGACAGTAGTAGGAAGGAAGGAGCTACAGCATCTCTCTCCTTTGAGCACCGCTGGTGAGAGTCTGTCGCTGAAGGTGCTGCTTAGAGCTGTGACCATCTCCATAATGCATGACAGCTTGGCCATCATCCTTATCTCCCCAACCGCCTCCACTGTACCAAGTGCACAGCCCATGACAGAACTAGCCTTCCTGATCAGCTTATCCAGCTTTTCCTGTCCCGGGTTGAGAGTCAAATAATTATTTTTTTGTTTTGTTTTAGGATTGTGCCATGTATTTCAAGACTGTAGCCTCCTCAGCAGATGAAGTCTGCTCTGACCTTTCGTGTACAGAGCCTGTGTTTTGTCAGTCCAGTCCAGTTTAGTGTTCAAGCGAACCACTGGGCACTTCTAATTGTGGACCATCTCAGGTTCCATTCCCTGGATGTTCACTGGTTTGGATCTGAATCTGGAGGCAGCTCGGCTGGCACCAGTCCATGAAGTTCTCTCATCTGTCATTCGAAACCTTCTACAGGTGACAGGTGTCGGTGTTGTGAATGAAGCAGATGTTTAGAGTGCGAGTCGGACCGGAGCCAGGACAGCCCCCCGTGGAGCCCCAGTGCTGCGCAAGATTGTGTCCGTTATACAGCCCTTAAGATGCATATACTCTGGTCTGTTTTGGAGGTAGTCCAGAGTTCATGCTGTGATTATGGTCCACCCTTGCTCCATTCCAGCGTTCTCTTCAGGAGTACAAAAAAACAAACCATGATCCTCACTGTGCTTCCTGATCTATCCAGGTGTAAGAGAGATCTGTGAAGTAGGCAGATGATTGCATCATAGCCTGGCTGATAAAAATTGCAGTGGATCCATCGCTGGTTTGGCCAAAGGGCGAAGATCAGCCGGAAAAAGCCTGTCCTGGAAAAGGCCTTCATGAGAGCAGAAGTCAGTGGTACGTGCCTGTAGCCATTTAAACCAATGGCGTGTGTAATCTGTTGAATGTTATAGGGCTGGGCGGGTATTTATTTGCATGTCTGGGCTATTATATAGGGCTGTAGCTTATTCTACTGCGAGTACAAATCATGTTAAAAATGTATATAGTGAAGGCCTTGGTTACTACAGGGTTTGTTCCACCCCCGCGACATTACTTTCAAAGGAATCGGGATACATGAAACAGCTGCCATGGGTAAGGTGCAAATGTTTTACTCAATATAGACGCGACTGGATTGTTACGTTTGTCACCGCACCCTTGCTTTTATTTTCATATGCAGCACCTCAAGAAAATACCTAGTCACCCAACGTTCCGAGCCTTTGGCTTCACTGTTTCGTTGGTGCTACTGGTGCTACTGGAATTAGACTAAGTTGATGGGTTTACATACAGAGTAACATGCAGCCCCTTTCTATAACGCAAGTTCTTCTTTTGCACCTCTGGTCCCGCTTTATACTCCCATCTGTTTTTCGTTCTTTAATATTAGTTTAATAAAGCGTGTACACCAAGCTAGCCTTGGCTAGCTCTGCCGACGTCCCTGGTTCAGTCCTGACCCTGGCCTCCACCTGTGTGAAGTATGCATGTCCTCCCCATGTCTGTGTGGGTTTTCTCCGGGTACTAGGGTTTCCTCCCACATTCCAAAGACGCGTTTGAGGTTTATTGGTGTTTCCTTATCCTAAATCGCCCTTAGTGTGTACGTGTATGCGCCCTATGACGGCTCGGAGCCTGGTCTGGGGTTGTTCCTGCCTTGCACCTTGTGCCGCCGGCTTTCTCGCCACCCTGTCCAGGATCAAGCGAATAAAAAAATATATATAAATGAATGAATGAAAACCAGGTACAGGTTCAATGAGCAGGTGAAGAATTTAATGGTTTAAAAAAAAAAGATTTCACCTCAAAACAATCATGAAAATTCAACCACTTAGCCTTTATTAGGTCTTGACACAGTCGTTTGTTAATTTAAAGGTCTTAGTAATGCAGCTCCTGCATGCAGTAAAGCACCGAGTCCCTAAAGCAGGACCTCGGCGAGATCAGCCCGGGGGGAAAGGGAGGTCAAAAGGGGTCGGAGGTTTAGGCAGTTACAGCCGATTTGTGTCTCTCACACCAGTACCATCTATAACGCAGCGGCTGCCCTTTGCCGTCAACACAGCACACTTCTGCTGTAACACGAGGAAAGCTTCTGAGCTTAGAGCAACACACGGGGCGGCAGTGAACGTTAGCAACTTCAGGACTGCAGGTATGAGTCTGTACGTGTAATGGTAGCTTTAAAAAGCATTTCCTGTTATTTCTAGTCACGTGACCGTCTTCACTCAAATTTGTGTGAGAAGCATAAATCAAGTTTTATTCCATAAACAGCCTGGGTTTAACGGAAAGCAGGGGCAGGAGGGCTGATTTCGAGGCTTTGTCCTCATTTCTTCTTGGATTTGGGCTCCAGGGGCTGTCCAATATCTTTTCCACGCAGCTTCATCCCTGTCAACAAGAAAGGGGAGAAAATGTGTAGAAAACGACTTGAGGATGCAGGTGATTTATATATTACACCGAAATAAATGTTTAATAATAATAACAGTCAAACTCTTGTTATTCCTCCCACTATCAGGCAGTATCATTTTAATTAAAATGAAATATCCAATACCTTTGTGAGCAGTATAAATAGCACAAGCTACATGCACATGACAATAGTTGGCTGATTAGAATGAATTAGAAGGAAGGGGGCATGTCCTGAGATCAGTAAAGAGGAAAAGTAACAATTAACTAGTGTTAAGCAGACATTTTCTACATAAGAAATAACTCCTATAGGGCTCCCACCCAAATATCCGTAAGTCGAGCCACTTCCAGGAACAATGTACATACAGATAACAGGAGTTAAACTCTAAACCAGATCAGCGTTTACTCCATTTCAACCCCGAGATTCTACAAGCAGCGTCAACGCAGCGCAGATCTGAAAACCTTACCCAGGGATCTCTCAAGCTTGCCCATAATCTGGTTGTTTGGGATTGCTTTTCCTGTCTCGTAGTCAGCGATGACCTGAGGCTTCTCGTTTATTTTCTGTTAGGCACAGATCAAAAGAAATTAAACGAAATACAGTCAAGCAAACAATATTTAAAGACCTCGGCGAGTCAGACGTCGTATTAAAACTCGACGGCTTCGGTTCTGATTTAGCAGTAAACAGATCACAATAGCATGAACATGATGCAAAAGTCTTAGGCCTCCATTAGATTCGGTGTGCCATCGTTTTAGCAATGGTATAAATTACCATGTATAATTATGTCACAGTCTCTGTTACGTAAAACCTCAAAATCTGTATTCAGTGTTTTTTTTAAGGAAATCAAATCTGAACCTGCTATGGAAACACTTTCTACAGGCTACATTAAGAGGCCTTTACAGCCAAGTGACCTCACATTTTCTCGAATGGAGCAGGCTGAACGATCAAGGTACGCCAGAGCGTCATTTGAACACGCGAATGTGTTATACACAAGCCACAATGGTGGCCAAAGACTTTTGCACAGTACTGCAGTTTGTTCTAAATCCCAGATCCCAGTTTAAGATTAGGACATGGGGACTGATCATTTACTGGACTCCACTCTTTAGCGTTCAAGTCCAGTCTGAAACCCTAAAAGTCGTGAAAATTCTTAGACTAAAAATCTTCACACACATGATTTGAATGAGAATTCAAATGCGAAATTCGTTTGACAAGCTGCTAGTTTCCTGCTAGACTAAAACACACAAAGAAAGTAGGTGAAGAGTAGGTCAGACAGAAAACAAACAGGATTTGGGGAATAACACGGCGGGTGCCATAAAAGGCGTCTCCGAAGCCATGTGGCCTCACACACGTGCAGACAGCACAGGGCCAGATTAAGGCAAGGCGCTTCAGATTTTAGACAACTTTTGGGCTTAGGAAACAATCGAGTCTGATGTGGGCTTCTGCCACTGTAGCCCATCTGCCTCAAGGTTTGACGTTTTGCACGTTGAGCTATGTTTTCTTTTTTTCTTTTTGCTCAGCACAGCTGTACAGAGCGATCATCTGTAGCTTTTCACACAGCATTGACCTTTTTTGGCCACTGTCTGCTGACACCTCTCTCTCTCTCTCTCATCAACAAGGTATTTCTGTCTGCAGAACTGCCACTCGCTAGATGTTTTTTCTAGGCACTGCACAAGTCGGAGCCAATTCTAGAATCTACTGCTCAAACCAAAGTCTGTACTGCACCGCATGAACGAGCGCTCGAGTAAGAATACTAGCCAGTACTAACTTATTTATTAGAATTAATTAATTAATTAATTAATTCCATACCGTGGCCAGCTCTTTCTGGGTCATTCCTTTCTCTTGGCGGCCTTGCTGAATGACCTTGCCCACCTCCAGTGACACTCTGTCATGGTGCAGCTCCTCCGTTTCCCGGTCCAGTTTGGCTGTATTCTTAGTCACCACGTGCTGCTTGTTCTGTCCTGCTGCCCCTGGATTCAAGTGCATGCAAGTACAAAGAAATCCACAACGTGTAAAGACGTGAACCCAAGAGACACGAGTATAGTGCTTTTTTTTTTTTTTTTTTTTTACAACGGAGGAGCAACGTCTGAAAGCAGCTTTACAACAGGACATGATCTTTAAAGGCCAATCCCAAATGGAGCAGGCTTATTGCCACTGCTGCATCTCAGGATCATAGCTAGCCTGTGAGGCATGCAATCTGTTTTTCTTGACCAAAAAAAAAGAATGACAAAACCCTTTGTCCATGTATAATATTAACCATATTTAAGCCTACCATAACTACTCAAATGCACTCACATTTCTTGGTAGTCTCCACCTCCTCTCCACGCCTCTGGGCAGAAGTGATGGCCTAAACGTGTTTGAAACTACATTAGTAAATTGCAGTAATATATCAAATAAATAACCCAAACAGACACCAGCAATAATAACAAAAAAGATCCAACACATTGACATCGGTTGTAATTAATTGTAAATTACTTTCGCTGGACCTTCCTCCTATACAGGATGCACCGTATCTACGGTCAAAGATTGCAATTTTCTTTTATCCGTCTTCCTCATGGCTGCTGAAAGATAAGCAGGGGCCTGGCTCAGGGATTCTGTTTTAAATGCCTTATTTAATTCTTTGTTCCGTACGTTCTCGGAGTTGTTCTTCACCGGCTTATATTCGATGCGAGAAAGAGCGCCAAGCCATGTTTAGGCTCCATACTGAAAACCGTCACTGGCTGATCGATCAGCGCGTCTCTAGTCCATACTTATGTAAACAGAAGTCATCAAACCACATGCTTGCTTAAAATTATTTGTAGAATTAAGAACTTTCTGAATACCCGAATACCCCAGCAAGCAACGGGTGAAGGGGCCTGGAACATGGCCTCCATCTTGAATCAAGAGTAAGCTTTTCCAGTCGGTAGGTGAGCACATCAAAGAAGACCAGCGTTCCCTCACAATTTGGTTTGCCACAATCAGAGTTTTTCATTACAAACCACAATCAGCATAATTTAAGGAAATAAAGTGTAGCGAGATATCAGCTTTGATATCAGCTGGCACAAAAGAAGCATTTTCACAGGCGTTCCTCTTATGCCGGCCTTGCACTCAATGACTTTAAAACTGAAAGACGGAAGAAGGTCCAGTGAGGTTTTGGAAAACACCGTTCTCGTGGATTGCAGAGAGGGAGGAGACCCGGGTGGAGATGTGGAATGAGCAGGAGCGTCTCTCTTGATGCGACGCGCCATTCATACCGCGACAGAGTGGAAAATGAAAAAGGTGGCCAGAAATTGCCAAAGCCCTCGAAATCCCTTGTGATTCTATGCTAAAGTAAACACTGTCCCGAACAGGAATATTAAACAATAGCACCAGCAGACGGTACATTACTGAAGATTGATAGATTCAACCATATAAACCAGACGCGTTTTTACTGGGTCACAGTCTCGCTGTGGTCATGTAATAATAAGTGGCCCTGCAAGATTCTCAGTCTTTGCCAAAATCAGGACCTGTGACTAGACTGCGAAACAAGGTCTGTGACAAGTTGTTAGACGCGAGAGGGTCTATTGTACGGAAAGCACTCGCTATTCTATAGTTGGAAGGGACTGATATTGGTATTGGATATTGAGCCGATGCTGTGCTCCTGTATTTGCACTCAAAACCACCCTAAAACCAACATTCCATTCCTTGTGACGTCACTAGTGTGCGTACTAGAGTCTCCGTTTTTCTTAAAATTCCACTTCTATTAACGTCCAAGGCATTCCCATATGCCTCACACACTGAAACACACTTAATCAAGCTATTAAGCTGAAGCCATGTAGCTTTTGTTCCGTTGTTATTGCTGCTCTTCGGATATGTAAAAATGCAAACAAACGAGCTGGCCGTCTTTCCAGCGTGACCATCAAAACGCTTAGCCTTTCAGACTAAGCAACTGAAGTTTAAAGGTTCTTATTCAAGAACTCAGCTTGGCAGAGGTGGGATCTGAACCCAGGACACGAAGGTCAAGTTGTGCTAACCCACCACAGTCCATCCTTAGTCCAAGTGATCCAGGAAATGGTTATATGTGGCTTTCAGGCGATCAGAAATGGGTCATTCCTAACACGGTCTCATAAAAAGTGTTCGTTTGCGTTAAGTTACTAATCAATAGGTTTTCAGTGCTTTTCTCATTAGACGAAGTTATTGTCTGTAGTAATCACCCAGTCACGGCATGTAATTCATGTCATATAATAAGACTACATCATATAATATAGATCACCTACAATTTCTGTTGTTCGTGACGTGGTTTCATTTCCAAGCTAACCAATCGAAATGATTACAGTCACAAAATGCAGAACCACACGTGAATCCTGTTTAGTGTAAAACATAAAAGACAATTGCTTTGGGGGGGAAAAAAAAACATCGCGTTCAATGACGTTCGGTGTTCATGGTTACGCACGGAACTATATAAAGAATAGCACCCTAAGCCTCGCGCACGTGTCGAAGTTCAGCGGGACGTGGTAGAAAACGAGCCGCCCCTGAGCGCTCTAAAAGCAGCGTGGTTTGCTAACTCTCCCCGCAATGCTAACAGCTCAACATGGCTTCACTCAGTTTCTAACCTGTTTGGATTTGGCCTGTGCTGAAGACGGTCCTTTCTTCCTGAGAACAGTCACCGTGTCCCAGTCGCTCTCCGCCATAGTTTCCTGCCGTCTGCTGTCGAAATAAGTCAGAATGTAGCAGCTAGTTACAGCTCAGGTATTAAGCGACTCCGCTAGTTAGTTCTTGTAGCTTTCGAGCCGTATGGAAGGAGTTTGTTGTCTGTTGTTTAAAGTGTTCCGTAGCGCCGCCTAACGTTCGCAACGTTTTCTGTTTTCTGTCAGCTAAACCCGTAAACGTCGTATCTAAAGTTGTTAGCTTTACCTACACCTAGAAGTTTAGCACTAGGGCAGCTTGCGTCGCAGTCGTTGTTTCTTTTTAATTAATGGCACCACATTTCAACAATTTTCTTTTCCCTTTCTGAACATTTTATATATATTTTTTTATATTCACAAGGAACATGTTCTGGCTAAACTGCAATTACAATTGAGTCTAGTCTAGCTTCTGATCGGACAACCCAGGAAAAATACACTGTGAAATTTGACAGCAGAACCATCACGTGGCGAAATTACCATCAAAATCCATAGTGGAAGTGTGAACTGTGTGGTCAAAAAGTTCACAATAAAACTGTCAAGCAATTTGCAGTTTTACTACGAAACTTTACAGTACAGTTTTTTTTTTTTTACATTACTGTCATGCAGCTGCTGAAGGTACCAGTTCCTGTGGGTTCGAAAACGTGGAACTTGCAACACGAAGGTCGGGTGGAAGTGCCCAGGGTGTACCTCTGAACCTTAAACCCAACACTGTGCAGGATAAGACGAGGTAACACAGAACTCTGCATGATTACGCTGGTCTACAAAAACATCTAAATATAACAAGGAAAACTGTCATTTGGATCTAGTTTGTATGCAATCGAAAGAGTTTGTTTTACTGTTACATAAAGCAATAATTAATTCTGACATATAGTTATTACGTCTGAAAATATAGAAATGCACATGCATTGTTCACCAAATGATTCACACAAATGTATTTAAATGAATCGATTTACATGCCTAAGCACAAAACCTAACTAATATAAGTCATTGAACTGTACGAAATGTGTCCTTTGTTTCTCTACTTCTTTGTAAGTGTCTCTTGTATTCGAGAATTGTATTATCTCTGCTAAGTGTCCAAGCGTTAAGGGGTTCCATTTTCCCTGATATCAGGGTATTTACCATAGTCGCAATTTGTTTGCTTACTTTGCTCGTCACTAACTGCATCACAGTCTGGTGCAAAGAAGTCTGGATGAGAGCGCGAGAAATGAATTTTTAAGGCCATGTCACAGCAGAGTTCTTTATATGCCTGAAGGACATTTCCACAAATTCTTCATAGTTGTTTACCCTGGTGTTTCCGTGGAAACGTGTTACCGCTAACTGGAATGTTGCCCACGCAAGCCTTTTCCTTGCCATGCATCAAACGGTGAAACCCCTCATGCTGCAGAAGCACGTGAATCTGAGAATCTGAAAATACCTTCCTTTATCTTTGCTTCGATCTACTTTGGAAATTTACAAAGGAGACACTGCAGTGCTTCTGCAAGTTCTTTGTAAGACTCAACTTGACATGGAATGGAGGAAGCAGAATCTCATTCGGCTCAAGGGATGGACAGAGGACATTTTTGTCCTTGAGGTAGTGCAGTGAATGTCTGAGTGGCCAGTTTCTTTTGTTGTAGTGTGCTTCTCTCCCTAGACTGTCCTATTCACAAACAGCAATACTTTTGGAACAACCATGGAGAGGCACCATTAATGTTGGGCGTAGCTATTTGTGATTCAAAAGTCATTTTACCACAATTATCTGAAATGATCTGCTCTATTATTGCAAATTCGGAGCGGCACTGAATACCTGAACTGGCTGGGTGGCTGATAAGAAGGAGACTGTAAGACTTTATACAGAGTCGTTTAATTAGGATTGCATCCTCTAACTTTCATTGGTCACTCAGAGATGATGCAATACTGATGATACAGTCTTTGCCCCGAGTTGTTTCAAAGGCTGTGAGAAATATCCACGCACCTCTGGATCATGAAAATTAGAGCCGATGTAAATTAGGACAGTTTAAATATCATTTTCGTTGCAGGACCTAAGTTAGTTAAGTTCAACTCTTCTTCTTCTATGTCTGAACCGTTTGTCCCTTGCTCAGGGACCCAACTGTGGCAGAGCTGGGATTTGAACCCTGGACCATCTAGTCCATAGTCCAGTACCTTAACCAGTAGGCTAGCACAGTACTACTTGCTATAGGGCAGGCACAAATACAGTATCTCACAAAATTGAGCAAGATTTCTGCAAATATTTAACATCTTCCCATGGGACAACTGTATAGAAATGACAAATGAAAATAGCTCAACACACAGCCATTATTATCCAGCACTGCCTTAACTCTTTTGGCCATGGAGTTCACCAAAGCTGCACAGGTTGCTACTGGAATCCTCTTCCACTCCTCAGTGATGACATCACAGAGCTGCCAGATGTTAGACACCTTTCAGCAGATGTTGGAAATCTTACTATAAACTCCTTAAGTCCTTGGCTGTTAAAGTGAACTTCACTGGGCTGTGAACAATGTGTATTTTGTGAAAAAATTATTGCGAAAAAAAGGATTGCGTTACTCGTTACAAAATGTAATTATATAAAAGAAAACACACTCTTGATGAACCGGTGGCCTATTTAGGTTTTTCCCCCCGCCTTGCTCCCTGTGTCGCCGTTTGAATACAAATGAACGAGTGAAAAAGACAAGCAGACCGACGGACACAGAGACAGGCAGATATAGGAATGATATTCTGATCCAGAATGAGAACTGAATATAGAAAAGCATTTCCCCCACTTGATACGTAGTTTCTTAGTGACAGAAAGCAGGGCAAACATTTATTTAAAAAAAAAGAACACAAAGCCATACAACCAACTGGATCTGAACATATTTATTTGAGTTGTACATCTGTTTAGGAGCTGGGATACATGTGCAATTTAAGGAACAACTGCCAATTGAAATAATTAACAATGAATTACAAATCCGTCACTAATCCGTCATTCCTCATGATTTCATTACCAAATCCACAGAGCTGTGTTATCTAAACCGAAGTGTGTATGAGCCAAAAAAAAACAACGAACCAGGAAGTACCGAACCCTTCTGTATTTGTGATATTGTCGCTTCCCAGTTAGAACGGCAGAGCTAAGGCCTTTTCACACCGAGTCTGATTATTTAAGAAAAAACACATCACATCAGATGTTCAAGTTTTGAAAAAGAACACATATCTTATTGCTGTCCTACACATGGGGTCTGTTCTAATTAGTTAAAATGAGTTAAAATCAGGCTCAGTCGTCAGGCAGAACAGCTCATCCTGCTAGGAGCGCAGCACAACAGATTATGTGACGAGCATCACGCTGAAGAACATGAGTATTAAAGAAAATATGTGGTGGGATACAGCCAAAAGGCTGGAGAACGCATGGGACCTTTATCTTCTTTATCTAAATGCATTCTGGTTCATGCAGACAAAACAAAATCCCGGACTAATATTCAATTGTGTCTTTGTTTGGCTGTTTTTTTTTTTATTTTAAAGTTGACGTGAAAAAATCAGGGCGCAATCTGTGACACATTAAGAAAAAGGGAACTTGAAGAAAGCAAAAAGCGGACAACACGAGTAACACGCTTGGCGCGACGGTCCTCCGAAACATCATGCTCGCTGTGAATAGGCCTTTAGAATGAGCAAGCAAAGGAGTTGTGAGGATCCAGCTGAAAGTCATGATGAGGGGGTTTTAAATTAAAGGAATCGTGAGTAAACTAATTAAGCTGATGAAGGATGAAACAAAAAAAGGAGTAGCCTTTAGCGTTTAGCAAACAAAGTAGCAAACTAACGACCTGCTCAGCTGACTCCAGGGGCAAACTGTAATAGCAGTGCAAAGTTTTTAAGATATCATTTTAAAATCTTCCAGATTCAGACTGAATGAGACTGACTGCATAAATTCATATTACGAATTGAATAGATGTTGAAAACGCTGTCCTTTCAAAACAAAATGAATTACTATGAATTAATTACTCTTATAATCCACGTCTAGGTTTTCTTTTTGTTCTATTTTAAAATAATTAAACAAAACTCGATCTTTTTCTTGCTTTTTTTTTAATCATATTAAGGGAATAAGAAAAGCAGAAATTATAATTCATTAGATCTAATGGTCCTCCATTTTCTACCGGCCAATCCTTTTGTCATCCTTTCGAAAACAATTCCGTGTGTGTGTGTCGAGCTGCGAAAGTGCTTTAGGTCCTAATTGTGCGTGTCCGCGCGTGTCCTAGTGTTACTGAATCAGCAAAATCCAGTCGCTTCCTGCGTTGACCCCGGGTTTGCGTATTGTTAACACCGACGTAGCGGAATCAAAGTCAAATCCCACAGCAGCCTCAGCATCTAGCGTTATGAAAAGCATCAACAATGGACATCAACATTTTAAAGAGCGAATCACTATAGAAACCAGTAATCAATATTCATTCGTCTCTTAAGCATTTTAATATTAGGAAAGTGACTAACTAACAGCGTGTGAAATTTCTGCCAATAAATCGGGGTTTATTGAATTTTACATTTTTTACTTCCACAAAAAATTGGGGAGGGTTGTTAAGGTTTGTTGATAAATGTGGTCCGGGTCGATTCCCCGTTGTTCTGGAAAATGATCTTATTGTTGAATCCAAATCGTAACAGAAAAATCTAAGCGTGTCGGGAGGTTCTTCAGCCCAAACGCACCCTAGATCCGGATGTAAATAAGGTCACCAAGTTTGCTCAGAGGTTTAAACGGTCGGTAACTGCATTTCTTTCAAGAATACTGCACACACGCCTATGATTGGACGGGTCGAACCACATTCGTTCAAAATGTTTAGGTATAAATAATATATATTTTTTTATATTTCACCAAAGTACTCCCTTCACATGAAGTAGGTTTTATTTCTTCCCAATAAAACCGATTAGAAGTAAAAGTGGCATTATGTTGTGATCTCATTTACTACTGATCATAAGTGCTCTTTACCGCTAAAATAACATGGCACGATAAGCAAAATAGGTTTACATGGGAAGAAAAAACATCACCATAGAAATGATTACTTGGAATTATTGGCCATATTGGAAAGGATAACGATATCGAATCGCCTCGGGACCATCTCTCAAACTCTTAATCTCCCAGCAATTTGTATCCAGATACAGATCTGTATCAAAACACTTTTCATAAAAGAACATATACAAGCAAAACAAACAAACGAAAAAAACCAAGACCATCACGTTACTGACCTTCAGTCTTCAGGATGACAGAGGACGGCTGTGTAGCTCCCATTATAATCACCTTCTCAATCCATGATGTTGTGCTGAACTTAGAGTCTGGTGCCAGATTGCTGAGGAGGAAAGGAAACGGACGGAACCGTTTAAACAACGTGACCAACACGTAACAGATATAACAGTTCCTTTATTCAGTTTAAATTAATTCTCTTATAAAAGCAGCCCACAAAGGAATGAGCAGATCAAACTACACAGTGAACGACAATCCCATCAAAATAGTTTGACCTGTTCAGATATCATGAGCTGTTCTTTGCTGGTAACCAACACAGAACAGCCCCTAGCTGACAGAACAGCTCGTTCATTAAATATTCAGTAAATTCATTCCATTACGAAAGCAGCTCAGAAAGCATGGAGTGGTTCACACTGCACCCTGAATAACAGTCACATCAAAATACACAACAATTCAAACAAAAATAGTTAAGGTAATGGAATAAGGACCAGACGTTCCAGGGTTCAAACCCGAGCTCGGGGAAGCTGCCCCTGCCGGCACTGGAGCAAGACCCTTTACCCACAATTGCTTGAAATCTAGGGTCAATTGTAAGTCTCTCTGGATAAGGGCTTCTGCTCAATGACAAATGTAAACGAAAATACAACAGGCCATAAGATAAAAAAACAGGTCAAATAAGTACATACCCAACTGATACCAGCATGTATATAAAATATATATATATAATACAGAACAGTTTAAGCTATAACAAGATAGCATAGCATTAATCAATAGCATTGTGGTGGGTTGGTGGGCATATGTGGGTTTTAGTGATCGCTGCACTCTAGTTCTCCATCGGTTTCCCTCCATACTTTGTTCATTCCGTTTACCGTGTTCTCTAATGGTCAGGGTCCACATTACTGCTCCACTTTGTAAACGTAAGTTTAGAGGCTGTTGTTGCACAGTTTGTGTTAGCCTTCCTCTAATTCTTCGTCAGCGCTCATAGGATGCTGTCCACAGGATGCTAGTGACCGGACATTTTGGCTAGGGAACTATATTTAATCCAGCAGTGTATCAGTGCACCACGGACAAACACACCACTGCAGGTCTGAGAATGATCCACCAACCCAACTGTGCCTGATCTGGGCTGGCCCTGACCATTAGAGAGCAGAGTACATGGGATCTAGAAGTTTGTTTGGGTTTTTTTTCACAGTTCTGAAGGCAACAGCTCAAAATATCACTAACCAAGAACAGCTAGTAAAAAGTAGAGTTGAAATGATCGCGACAAGGGCTCATAGCAATACGAAACTCAACGCTCGAACGTCTCAAATGAACAGCCCATACAGGATATAAGCACTTAAATTACAATATTGCGTCATGACTGAAAGAGAACAGCTCAAAATACGGACCAGTTCAAACAGCTGAACCGAAGTGAGCAACAAATCTCATAAAGCTCACAAAGCTCATTCCTGTGATAGAAGAAACACTGACCGATTCAAAAATGCGATTAACAAAGAACACCCTGCAAACGAGAGCCCATAAAAACTGCAACTTCTCAAGTTATTACAACCACCAACAACAACTGGCTTTAATTCATAATCAGCCACCTGCAGATTCATTTAGGGAACAGCTTCACACCTGGAAGAAAGTGCATTAGCAGAGAAGTGCAGCCGCCTGTGGATGAACTGCTTTCCTTTTTTAAAATCGAAGGTGTGGAAGTCGTCGACGTAGAGCTCTCCGTCAGCAGTGCTCTAATGAAAAACAGACAGTTTACATAAAAATAAAACCTCAACCACACAAACAAAGCATGAAAACGTAGCAGAGCGCGGCCATTTTAAGGGTGCCAATAATAATTAATTCTGTCAGCGGTGGAGCATCGGAACGAACACTACAGAGCTCCTGCAGTGAGATTACCTGAGGGCTGAGGGCCACGTAGAGTGTGTAGGGGTCGTTCTCCATACAGGACGATGATCTCCTCACGCGGTCTTTCCTAATGATGATGGAGCCCCCTCGCTGGAACACTGGGATCTATGACGAATAACAGGGCGATGTCAGAGATACCAGCAAGTGACAGTTCATTAACACAGATTCGTCAGTGTGTAATGAGTCACTACGGTTGTTGCTTGTTAGCATGTGCTGCATTTTCCAAGCCATAACAAACACCAGGTGTAGCCCATAATGGTACACTCGATCTGAATCGATTAGTGAGCTCAGTATCATGAATTGTATCGTATCGTGAGCACTTTTAGCACAAACACTAAAAACCAAAAGTTTTAAATTAGAAATAAACTGCTTCACTTTGCAGCTTCACTGTACCCCAAATAAAGCGAAAACGTTTTTTTTTTTTTAGATCTGCTCTATAGAATGCATTTGGAAGCATGTGGCGTGATTGCACCCTCTGGTGTTCCAAAAATGCAACCGCATGGAATTGCGTAACAAACAGAAGGCATGAGCCTGCAAGATTCTTACGGCGACATTTGTGCATTGCAATGCATCGTTACACCCCTAACAAATGCACAATTAAAGATGAGGGTGCTGGGTATTGTCTTTTCTTAATTTTTTTAATTTATTTAGTGAGGTACACATAGCCACGATCAGAAATGATAAAGGTAGGGACTATGGACACCTTGCATCAATGCTGTGGAGATAACATGCTTGAGAAACTTACTGGGATTGGCCGTTCTACCACGTAAGAACTAATTTAAATGTAAAATGTAAATGTTGGTTGTTTGTCCAGCATCACAGCTAAGTGCTGGCCACTTTGTTGCCAGTGTGTATGCAAGATTGGTGTTTAAAAAAAAAAAACACACACATTAAAACTAGTTATCACTGATACCACACCGATTGTTTGTCTAATCACTCTGTAGATTGTTCAAAACTGAAGTTTGTTTTTTAGGTTTATTTAATGTCGCTATGAGCATCAAATGTCACTTCATCACAGCGTTACATCAAGACGTCGTCAAACCGTACCGCTCAAAAGTTTGGGATTACTTGCAAATTTCCCTCTTTTCCAAAGGAAAACACATTTTTATTCCGTTTCATTCAGTAATCTTGTCCATTACACAATTCTTTTAAATGTATTAGACGATTTATAAAGAATGAAAATGTTTGCATTAAAGCCTATTTGTGTACAGACATGTACGGAGGCCTATTTTGTATATTTACACTAGGCTATGCTTGAGTTGGTTCCGACAGGTTCCAACTCCGAAAGAGTTGAACTTAGCCAAGTTTGAGAGGCTGAAAACGAAAACGATGTTTAAATTCTGAAATCGGCTCAAATTTTTTTACCAGTAAAAACAATTCAGCTATTCGGCAATTTGTAATTGTGTAGAGCAGTGTTATGAGCAATGCTCAGCCCTTTGCCTCAGTCTCCTGACTCCAGTCCGAGTTAGAAAGAAAAATATATGCCAAGTCATTGTTAAGAAACCCTTTTTCAATCAGTTGAAAAATCTGACTAACATGGAGCATGACATTCTAGGTTAGTTTATTATCTGAAGCATCAGCAGTTGTTGGCTTGCTTACAGACTCGAAATGGTCCGTCAGTCTACCGTTGTGCTAAGAAAGGAAGGCCATTGCGTGATATTGCAAAGAAACGTAAAATATCTTGCCGTGCCGTTAACGCCTCCCTTCAGAGGGCGGCACAAACTGGTTCCATCAGTGACAGATTGGGAGGCCCCGATGCACAACTGGGCATGAAGATAAATATCTTAAGAGTGTGCAGTTTGAGACCAAGACGCCTCGCAAGTTGTCAACTGACAGCCGCGCAAAATGGAGTCCGTCTAACACGATCAGTGTCGGGATCAACAGTGAAGAGGCAGAATTACCAAGAAGAAGCCAGACTGAGATGGACCAAAGAGAAAAGACATTGGACACTGGAAGATTGGAAGGTGTTGAGGACAGCTTGTCCAGTTTTCGGGTCTTTTTTATTAAAAAAGAACGTTTGTGAGGCACCGTAACGATGAAAAGATGCAAGGCCAATGCTTAATGCCATTAGTCAAGCATGGTGGAGGCAGCGTGATGGTGTGGCGACGCCCTGGAGCTGGTAAAATAGAAGATTTCGCAATGCCGTTTGTTGGGAAACTGTGGGAAAGTGCCCTTTTTTTCTGCTGAGATATGTCTGTGCACTGCTACTTTAAACTTACCGAGCTCATGGTGACGGGAATGTAGAGATTCTGAGAACCCTCATATTTCTGGAAGGTGTGAACATCGTACCAGACCTGTGAGTGCAAGGCATGATGGCAGTCAGTAACAGGTACAGCATCTACATACTGCAGTGTAAACGCCGATCAGGAAACCACACCCTTATAAGCATATGCTCAAGTGCGTAGTCTAAATTCAAGGAGACGGTATATTTAGAACTTGTAACAGCCAAGATCACAAGTGTCTTAGTTACCACGTCGCACGACCATCAGAGATTCTCTGTGTTGTTTGTTCTCTTATTCACAAAACCTGTGACAGCCACAAAGACCGCAACGTTCACAGCTGAACATTCTGAGATCAGGAGTGAAAACGATTGCTTAGATTAGATCTCTGCAGAGAAGGATTCATACTGCAGCAGTATAACCACGAGCACAAAACACACCTCAAACCTTTCCAACAAATAACCGAACCAACAAATTCCCTCCACAGTGAACTGACCTAAACCCCATCATCTTTCCACTGATGTAGTTTGATTATGTGATTTGCATTTTGTATTTGTAGATATTTGGTGTCTTAACTTAGATGCACTCTGTAATAGGACAGAGTCTGTAGTCCTGAAGTCCGCCTGTTTCTCTATACATTTTGTTTGCCCCCTTTACTCTGATGGTCAGGACCCCCATACACGAGGTACTATTTAGGTGGTGGATCGTTCTCAGCACTGCAGTGACACAGATGGTGGTGTGTTACGAGTGTCTGGTATGAGTGAATAAGTCACTGCTGGACTGCAAACAGTCCACCGGTCAAAAATATCCTGCAGGATTGGCGGACGACACAAACTGTGCAACAGCACATGAGCTGCTGTCTCTAACTTTACATCCACAAGGCGGCGCAATTAGGTGACTGACTGCAATAAAGTGCACACCGAGTGAACAGTAAACGACATTTATATACATGTTGGGTCAGTAACATTAAACTAATGTTGGGGCTAATAATGTGAAGCTCAGCTTCACCTCTCCTTTCCCTGGCAGGTAGGCCGTGACACTCTTTGCATCCTTTTCTGTAACAGGGTGGACCAACAGATCTCTACCTGCAAGGATAATACATATTTTTTATTGGCCAGTGTGGCGATACTAACACTTAGTATATGTATAGGACATTTTAAAATTCTTCATATATGTTTTAATATCTTACTTACCAAGCAAGTATTCGTTCTCAATGGCAAATGTGGCTGCATCTTCAGGATAGTCCACCCAGAGAGCCCTTGGTTGGTATAAGGGATGAGAGATGGGAAAAATAAACACTGAGTATGAAAGGTTTATAATATAAAATCAAATAAGGGGGAAACATATAGTTAGCAAAGTTACAGATATATATATATATATATATATATACACACATACAGAGTTCTGCAACCCAGTGAAAACGGCAGAAATTGATATCGATCTTGAAATGATTCAGCCTCGTTACAGATATATCCAAAATTAAATACCAAATAGCGAGTCAAACTTGCTACTCTATGCTGTTGCACTAGCAAAGAATGTCGAATAATTAGTAAGAAAACTATACTATAAGAAAAGTCCCTCTAAACATTACAATAATAATAACTATGGTAACACAGGACAGGCCTCTTCGTGGGCAAACTCCAGGGATATTAAAATTCGGAAAAGCTACAACATAACCCTCAAAACACAACCCCCAGTCAAACATGGATTCTGATTCTTTAAGTCTAACAGCTATTTTAGCAGCTTGTGATCCGGATGCAACGGGCAAAAACAACAACTTCTTTGACTTAACTTCCCATCAATATTAGCAGAATTCAGAATACTTGTCGTACTGCCAGTCGTAGGGCCATAACTGTGCATAAATACATCTGTAATTAACTGTCTGTTGAACGCTGAACAGATTTAACACTGAAGTGGGTTTAATTCTACCAAGGATGAGAAATGCAAAACAAATCAACAGTATGGATGCAGCACTTAAAGAGAAACGTAGGCCTATAAATATGAGCTATCATTACCTTTTAAAAACACATTTGCTGGCTTTTTGTTGAAGTTCGTCTACTGCTGCATCTTGTAGAATTATTTTGATTGATTCTTTTTCTTCTTAATCTTCCGTCTAAACTACAGACCTATACATAATTGATCTGTAAACCTAACGCAACGCTACCGTTGCGCTTAATTTGAAGGACATGGAGGATGCCCTGTAGACTGGCGACAAATCCAGAGCCAGCGTAACAAGCTAACTGTTTGTATTGCGTGTTGGTGTTGCTCAAACAATAAATCATTATTTTACATGAATTCATCCAAAACGTTCAGAATAAAAGCAACACATCTCATATTGCTTATTACATTCATTAATAAAATGTTATTTAATGAAAACTGAAAAATTCATTTCATGTCACCAAACTAGCATGAAGCGCTTTTTACAACGGTGCATCGTCTCAAAGCAGCTTTACACTATTATATGATGTAAAAAAGGCCAATCCCGAATTGAGCAAGCCTAGGGCGACAGTGGCAAGGAAAAACTCCCTGAAAGTAGAAGGAACTTTGGTTTTGGGAGGGGGGGGACTCAAAAAGGGACCGGTCCTCCTTGGGTGGTGTGTGGATGTTAATGTTGGTTTATTTACTTTGATAATTTTTTGTTTCTTTTTTATAATTGAGTAACACCATAGCCCAGACTCACCTCATGACAGGCTGCCCAGTGCAATGGGCATTGTAGAAGAGCTGATACCAGTAAGGCAGGAGAGCATATCGCTGGCGTATCACCTCTCTGATCAGAGCTGTGTTTTCTGGGCCGAACAGCCAAGGCTCACGTCGTGGGGTGTCTACGTGGGCATGACCCCGGAAAAATGGCTGGTAGGCGCCAGCTTGGTACCATCGTACCAGCAACTCGGGGCTTGGGTGCTTAAAGAAGCCACCAATATCAGCTAAGAGAAAGATGAGGGACAGGACAGAAACAGTTGAACATAATTATGAACAGTACACAGCTGATACAACCGCTGGGCAAAAGTCATCACACTCAGAACAGCTTTATCACTTCATAGCAAATAAACAAATCACAGATATGACAAAAAAAGACGTATTTACTCATACCTCTTGATTAATGGCATATTTATTCCAGTTCCAGTAAAGGAAAACGATATGGAATCGTTCTGTGTTAAGGGAATTATTGCAGAATTGTTTTTCATTGTTCAAACAAGTCTAAAAATATAAATGAGGCTGCAATTTGAAGGGAATAAACCTTAACAGGCTGTTGGACTCAAATAACTGAAAGAAAACATGGCCCCACACGACAGCCCAAGTTGACGACTTCATGAAGGAAATCCAACACAATGCGTGGCAAGGACGTTGGTTGTTCTTAATTAGCTGTCTCTAAATGTGGTGTACGAATGCAAAATGGGAAGGTTGTAAAAAGAAAACGGGTAAACCACGAGTAAGATGTGTCAAGAAAGTCAAAAGAAGAGTAAATGATTGAAGGGAAAGTGGTATTAATCAGTGAATCACATGTCTGAACATACGCTGGGTCTTCTCATGGATCCAACAGTGGCAGAGTTGGAACTTGAACCTTCTGGTCCTAGTCCAGTACTTCTGTCAGGCCACTAGATGTCATATCGTTGATTTGTTTATTTTGCTACAAAGTAAAGAGCTGCATGAAAACGTCATGGTTCCGTCGTTTTTTTTCCCAGGGGATGTGCAGGCATATGTCATCCAGGTATAAGAGGTTTGCTCACTTTTCAATAAATAAGGTCGATCTACAACAGCGTACCTCCACAGAATGAGATTCCCACCAGCCCCAGACTCAAACACATGGGGATAGAGATCCTTAAATGGCCCCATTCTGCTGCGTTATCTCCAGTCCATACCGCCCCTAAAAGGAGACACAAAGAGTGAGAACATGAGTTATGAACAGAACATGTAAACTGTACATAAGCATGTTCAAAAGTATGTGGACATGCCTCTTAAATATTGCGTTTAGTCCGTTGTGCTGAAAGATGCCTGAGGTCAAGCAAGCTATGCAGCACTGGTAGTAGAATAGGTTGTAGCGAGTTCAGTGACATTACAGGTTATATATTGAGGTTGTCCTGGTCAGCTGATATCTATTAGCAACAACAGGTCAACGCTGTGATGCAACCCTCAAGTTGCATCCGTTCGGAAAGCAAGATCAGTGCAAGATTTGTGCCGAGCGTCAGCTGTGATGCTGCGCAGTACACGCCCGTTGGAATTTGGAGAGGAAGGAAGACTCCAGAGCATACTGTGCAAAAACGATCCTGTGCCCGTATAACTCACCATATCGCTGGGATCCTGCGAAGAAGGCTCTGGTGAGAACAAATGGCCTTTCTGTGCCTCCTGAACGTTGGATCAGACCATCGGCAGTCGCCATTTGCTTAAGTGTAGAGAAAACAATGAACAGATGGAGCAAGAACCGCACCGCTCTGGTCTTCTCAACCGCTGGATAACGCCGTTGACTTCAGCAGTCATAGCACAAATCTAAACATGGCAACCTGAGGCCCAAGCTTAACCCCGCTGACTAGAAGCAGACGGAGAGAATCGATTGCTGTCTCACCACATAGAGGCCGTAAAGGTTGTGTATATCTCTGTGTTCCCACTTTCCGTGCAGCCCGTCTTTGTGCAGTGTCACCTCGGGCCCGTTGAACACAGAAGGCTCGTTCATATCGTTCCAAGTGTACAGGTTTTCCATGGAGCCCTGGGTAGATAAACAAGCACAATGCTCGTAAGTTTTGTCCGAAAATGTTTAAATAACATTTCATTACAACCACATAATACATACTCTAAAATGTATGCATGTTAACACCGCATGGTTGTAGCTTTAGCCAGTGTTTAGCCATAACAACAACAATAATAATAATAATGCCTTTACCTATACGCAGTACTGTGCAAAAGTCTTAAGCCACCATTACATTAGTTATACATTGTTTTAGTAATAATTATAATTACCACACGTAATTATTTCTCAGTCTCTTTATTAGAGTACAACCACAAAACGCTGAACATTTGTGTAGCCTCCACTTACACTTACACAACACCAGCTTCGACTCAAGCATTAGCAGCTTCAGGATGCCAAGCTGGCCCTTTTACAGTCTAAAGAAGTTTGATCGGGAATGGTCTTTTTTAGAAGGGCAGGAGCCAAGAATCCACTTTTTAAGAAGGGGAACAAGGCTAAGATATGCTAAAGCTCAAAGAATCAGTGGAAAAAAAGGGTATCGTAGAGTGTGTAATCCATTTTTCTGGGTTAAATCATTGACTATATGATATATATATTTAAGAGATTCGTGGTCCCAAAACAACATTGAGAGAGGCAGCATGTTGGGATTTTGTAAGTGCGAAGACACTTGCGAGGAGAGTGCGAATATTCTGAATATTCTCCCAGGTGTTGCAGTAGTACATTCCAGAGTCTCCAGCCGTGTGGGCACTGTAGGGTCCAGATTGTTCCAACACCTAAGAGACGTTGTAATAATCGAGACACGATGCATGGATCGTTATTTCTGCATATTATGACATCTGAGAGAGGAACAGAACATATTCTTCCAGCTCTTTGTGATTTAATTCTTTCTCGCTCTTGTTTCCCCAAGAAAGTCCTCACAGTTGAAACTGGGAATTGATATTACAACGACACAGTAACCCAGTGTCACCATCAGTTGTGATAGGCTATGTGTTAATCCAAGATTTGTTACTGCTACACAATCATTTGGGACTCGACGCAGCCATATTCGCACCCGGGCAATATTCAAGGCCAGGCCATTGGCATTATTTCAGTCACTCGTTCATGCGTTCATTTTCTTTCTAGTCAGCTTTGCAGGAGAGCCGGTGCCCAACCGGCATCACAGGGAGCAAGGCAGGGACCACTCTAGGCAGGGCGCCAATTCATCATAACACACACACACACACACACACACAAACTCGTACACGCCAAGTGGAAGTTTGGAAACTTAAATTAGCCGGGTGTCATCATTACATATATGTGCATATTATCATTCATTTCGATGTATTTTGAGCATGTAAAGTGAGCTTGGCACCTTGTATTGGTCGTAGGCAAAGCGGCTGGCCCACCAGGCTCTCATCTCAGGGTTGGTAAAGTCAGGGTAGGAAGCGCTTCCTTCAGGAGAAAAGCAGAAGCTGTTTTAGCCCCGTGTTTACATGCAGAGCCATGTCAGGGTTTAAGCTGTGCATGCCATTAATAAATCAAACTAACCTGGCCAACACCAGCCTTCATAGTCTGCCCCATCTTTGGTCTTGACATAATAGTTCTTAGAGCGAATTTCATTGTAGACACTGTAGCCACTGTCCACTTTGATGTGAGGATCAACTATGGTAACCATCTACGAAAAAAAAAGTTTAAAAAAAAAAAGTTAAAAGTTAAAAAAAAAAACCCTGTGTAGCGACAACGACATTTCAGAATTTTTAACCAAAAGCAAAGTACAAATCGTAAGTCGACTATGGACAGAGATTTTGCTTCATGAGAGTCAGTTTTTTTTTTTTTACAGAATGTGATTCTCGTTTAAGTCAGAGTGTCTGGCGTACGAGTCTGACTTGAGTTTTGAATCTTTAGAATGCGAATTCAATTCAAAATTCAAATTCATTTCAACTCAAATTTATTTCCATAGCACTCTTTTTTTACAACGGAGCGTCGTCTCAAATCAGCTTTACTGGTCTTAAAAGGCCAATCCCAAATGGAGCAAGCCTAGGGCGACAGTGGCAAGGGAAATCCCTGAAAGTAGAACGAAGAAAACGTGGGAGGACCAAGGCTCAAAAAGGGACCCGGGGATTGAGCAATAAACATCTAATAAAATATAAAATGCTGAAATTAACCTTTATATTTACATTACAGTAGTCTAAAAAGATTCTGGGCCACCCTGTTTATATGATGCATTTATGGATAGTAGGGCGGTGGTACGGCGGGGCTTCCAAACTTCAAAAGCAATGGTGGGACAGGAAGTAAAACAAATTCATATATAAACCTGCACCTTAAATAGATGGCGCATTAGCAACACGCGCCATCATGGTTGATCCAGGTTTGGGTTCTGGAGATGCCAACCAGTCTAGGTCGAGTGTTACACAGTCAGAGGGAGGGGTGACCCCTAGTGACCCCTACTGGGCAGCCCCGCAATGGACAGGTTCACTTCAGGGCATATGCTCATCTGCGTCTTGTAAATTTGAAAAGAATAAGTGGGCTTAAAACGAGGAAGGAAGGGTACCCACGCGCCCCCATACACACCTTGCGTCTTTTGTCCATGAGCCCCTGCAGCATCTTTTCTGGCTCTGGGAAAGTTTGGGGATCCCAGGTGAAGTAGCGCTTGCCATCAGTGTGTTCGATATCCAGCCAGATGAAGTCATAGGGGATGTCGTGCTCATCGAAGCCTCGATCGACAGCTTTTACATCCTCCTGATCTTTGTAGTTCCAGCGGCACTGATGATAGCCGAGAGCGGAGAGGGGAGGGAAGGCCTGGGTGCCTCAAATTCAAAAAAGAGAGAAAAGAGATGAGGTAGTCTTAATTTACATCGTAAGTGCAGACATGAAAACTGGTTGTTTGTTGGTCAGAAAGGATTAAGATTAATTAAGAACTTCATTCCGGCCGATATTTTCGTTTTGAACATTCATGTTTTTGTCGTCAGAGTGTAGCAGGACGAGCTGTTCTGCCTGGCAACCGGGCTTTAATTGGTCGGCCTGATTTTACCTTTACCTTTATCTCATGACTCATGAAGCATGGCATTAATATATCTGCGTTCTTTTTTCGTCCATACAAAGTGTGATGTGGCTAAGAGAAAAGAGGATTGCGGTGCTTATTTATGTCAGAGTTCAGGGCTGCACTGTGTCAGTATGTTTGCCACTGCAAGCTTTAATTCATGACTGGTTATTCATATTTGGTTGGTGTAGCACGTAGTGTGTTAGTCAGTATTTCATTCACTATTCATATATATATGTTCATATACCTGTCAGTGAAGCATACTGTGTAAAAACATCACTGGGTTTTGGTCCAGGCATTATGAAGACATCAATGATGCCACTCTCAGAGATCCAACGCACATCTGTCTGCGAGGCATCAGTCAATCCCTGATCAAAGTTCAACACACACACACACACACACGCGCACACACACCTTTTTTAACACCAATGCTATACAGGTAAGTCATTTAACGAGCCTCTGATCACCATCCATTTGCTTTGAAAATAACAATTCTAACATTATAATATTGTTAACACATGTTATACATTCGCAATATTTAACCTTGCAGCCATAAACAACTGGTCAATTAAGTTTATCATGTGTATTCTTTTTACAGTTTTTGTATTTTTTAATTAGAGTTTATATTCTTTAATATTATTATTATTATTATTATATGCATTAACCATGTGCACAAGTAGGGACTGTCTTATGGCCTGGGTTGTCACTTTTAGGACGTGGGCACGAGAAAAGGTGATCAAGACGACGCATTTATATACCGTTTTCACACTGAGTTTTTATATTTCCATTTCTGTAGCATGAAAATACTACGTGACTCTAGTAACATCCTGTTATTGACCATTATTGACCAGACCACTGACCTGTTTGACAGAATGTAAGGCACATACAGAATACGGCGGGATCTGTCATTTTAACTGTATCTACACTTCAACTGTGAGAGACAGAACTGATAGATCTCATGACTTCTGAATAATTCATTTGAATCTGATTGCGCGATACAAGTACTTGATCACCTACCCACCAGCAAGAATTCTGGCTCAGAATTTGCTTTTCTGCCAAGGGGACGGGGGCAAGATTTTGGTCAACAACCTCATTCTCTCAGTAAGAGCACTGAAGATGGGTCGTGGCGGGGGCATCCAGCATGACAATGACCCGAAACGCACAGCCAGGGAAACTAAGGAGTGTCTCCGTAAGAAGCATTTCAAGGTCCCGGAGTGGGAAAAAATCCCTGCTGCAGGGCCGCAGTGCAAACTTGGTCAAGAACGGCAGGGAACGTCTGACCTCTGTAACTGCAAACAAAGATTTCTGAACCACATATTAGGTTCTGTTTTTCCATTGCATCAAATACTTATTTCATGCACTAAAATGAAAACGTATTACTTAAAAGTCATGCAGTGCAATTTTCTTTTGTAAAGTTCCTACGGTAAAAAACCTCTCCGTTCTTTGCAGGCGGGAAAACTTAATTTTCCCCACTGTAGTACTTTGACCAACAGATATCGGAATCCCAAATTCTTTCAAGCTGTTCATGTTTATACCTGCAGGTTTATAATAAACATCTCACATCGTGAAAGTGAAGGAAGAAGATGGCAGAGCTGCTGTCTCACCTTCCCTGCTGTTTTTGAGCTGATGTCCACCCAGGTCTCGGCTGCATTGAGCCAGAAGATGCCCATGGTGCGCTGGACACTGTGAGCTAAGAGGACAGGGACGGAGCCGTACAGAGCCATGGGGTTGTCCAACTCGTACTGGAACACGTCCAGGTTATACAGTCGATAAGGGTCACCCCCACTGCAATGTTTGAGCAAGCAACGGCAAGAAGATTTCAAGAATAGTCTTGATGAGGATTAGTAGAGGGTTTGCAAAACACTCACTCTGTGTTTCTGAGTTTTAGACTGTCGGCGTGTTCTGGAATGCCATACACGTGCTCCACGCCCGGGAATGAGAAGTCCAAACTAATGGATGTTGGTCCTGGAAGAGCAGGAGTGAAAAATAAGAAAAACTAAAGTTAATGGTGAAGTATGGTGCGGCAAAGCAAATCTACAGCCATTGAAAATGTTTCATTCTGTTAGCATATCCTGTGGTTAAAGATTTTATTATTTTTATTTTATTTTTTTTTTACACAAAATAACTGCAATTAAGCAATAATATTGGGAGGGTAAACTCTTGCACCATCCAATTTATCTCAAAGGTATTTGTAGTTTACTTCAGGGTTCTCTACGAGTTATTTTATACATCTATATATATATATATATATACACTGCTCAAAAAAGTAAAGGGAACACGGAGTTAAATTGTTCATTCATTCTCACCAGAGTATTAACACCTGTTCATGAGAGAATGCTTTTGAGCAGACACATCATATCACAGAAGCATGGTGCACACAATGGAGCATGTTTTCACCATAGGCGATCGTTTTTGGACGGCACCAGGTGTTTATTATCGAGAGTTGGGCACATATAAATTGAGGAGACAGAGGAAAAAATGCATAGATAAATGGAAATATGGGGGTTGGGTGCATCATTAGCTTTTACTAATAAATACGTATGAACAATCCGAATGCATGTACCATTAGGTTTTGAGTCACTGTGAGTTTTAAATGTCTCATCCCACATGCCAGGCTTATCTTCTTCTTCTTTTACCATCTAGATAGACAGACAAATATACAAAGCATACAATACCTACAGTACAAAGTGACATACATGTACGCACTGATAATACATAAATACGTGAAGTGGAAATACAAACACACAACACTTTTTGGGTCTGTTATTATTCAGACCAAATTATTATCCCTGTCCCCACACAGACACACACACACACAGACACACACACACACAGACACACACACACACAGACACACACACACACAGACACAC
>JAUZST010007782.1:0-67312 GCA_034779995.1 Parotocinclus haroldoi | reverse complement strand
TTTTGATCTGTCATCTATGTTCTATTACAAATAAAATATTGACATTTGCCATCTCCACATCATTGTATTCAGTTTTTATTCACAATTTGTTTAGTGTCCCAAGTTTTTTGGAATCCACTTTGTAATATGGATGGATAGATGGATACTGCTCTGCCCTCTTTGTGAACTCTGCTCAGTTTATAATAGTCTCATCAAATTAGCTCTATGCATTCACCTCCCATTTCTACCAAATATGACAACTTCATGTTGCCAGTACCACTGCTTAAGGAATTCTCACCACTTTGTTAGTCAGTGTGAACTTAGGGTTAAATCAGGAAGTCTCATCGGGAAGCACAAAACAATGATGTCGGCCAAAATGCTGAAAATACCTAAAGGGATTCACACACACACACTCAAAATAACTGACAGGAGCAGCCTACACTGCAAAACAAATTAGGGGATGTTGCATTAGTGGATATTTCATTTTGAAATATGTTGTACTTTTTGGGAGCAGTATACATCCCAAACAGCAGTAAACAGAGTATATTTCTATGCCAGCATGTTTGATACACTAAACATGCTGCTACAGTAGTGTGGTCTCAGGGTATATTCTCTTTTATACAAACCCATAATATTACTAAACTAGTATTTTTCCTCTTCCACACACTAGCTGTTCCTCTGACTGCTACCTTCATTCTCAGGTATGTGTTTAGATTGCTTAATGTTGTTTTTTCCATCCAAATAGAAAACTAGAACAGGTTACAATACATACAAAACAGCCAAAATCCTAAATCATGTAAAACCCCAGGAATTATATTACCATTGTGTTTATAACTTTTACTGACTTGCTGCCAATTTCCACATTGCTGTTTTAAGGCATCATGTCTCTCTTCGCTACAGGCATTAAAATGACAGACACCTGCTAAATCTTTGGTGTTCTGTCTTATATATTAAGTTGCAATCTTTGAGTACTTATGTATTTTGCAGCACTGTTCACAGGCTGTGAGACACTATTCAACAGGATTACAAAGTATATTTAAATCAGAACTCAGTGTTTTTGAAATTTTTGTCGAGGAATTTCATTTATAATAGTGAACATATTTTATGTGAAAGCTCCAATTTTATGTGGTATTTCAGATTTATTCAGTTTCTCTCCTTTATATATATATATATATACAATTCAGAAAATAGCAGAAACTTTTTAATCAGAGTATAGCATCAATTCAATTTAACTTCAGGGATATTGATCTGGTCAGCTAAATAGCGGGGTTGGGGGACAGGGGTCTTAATTAGTTTATAACTAGTTTTGCACTTGGCTAGGTTTAGCATCATTACCACGGTGCGGTCGGCAGGCTACATAATCACAGTCTGGGAGACATATCCATGAAAGGATGCACAGACCTCTTCAACAGCACCCAGGCTGCTATTAGGTATTTGGATAAAAAATTCGACCATTTGCTGGTGTGGTGGGTTTCTCCTGGTGTATGTCAGTGCCTGGCTGCATGTGGCAAGAGTATGCACTCAGTTCTTGAAGGATGAAGGAACTGTCGATGAATTGGAATATCCCCCTCAATAACCTGACCTAAACAGTATGCCAGTATATTTCTGTCCAGGATGTACTTCAAAATGTCCAGGAACTGAATAATGTCCTGGTCCATATCTGGGAGGAGATCCCCCAGGACACCATACATTGTCTAATCGGGAGCATATCTTGACATTATCAGGCATGCATACAAGCATGTGGAGGCCATACAATCTACATACAAGTCCCTGCAATGTTGCTGCAATGGAATTTCAGACTAGCCTGCTGCATCATTCTTGCTTTGAATCTGTACTGATTACAGATTGCCCAGAACATATCAGGAAAGGTATTCTGCAGTATTTTTTGAGATATGATGTGTTTAAGGTTGTTCCTTTATTTTTAGCAGTGTATTACAATCCAAGTGTTATGTCTGCTGTTCACCTTATTATTAGTATTTAAATCAGGATAAATGTAAAGGATATGTCACACCATACCAGACATATTATTCTCCTAATTTGAAGTCCCATGGTGTCCTAGGTTACATCCTCCCAGATTTGGACCGGGGCATCACTGAGCACCTGAATAGTCTGTGCATCCTGAAACCTGTTTCTGATGGTTTGGTCAGACACATACACACCATTGGCCTGATGGTAGGGCTCTGGCAGTGCTCATTTTGGACCTCCTTGAAAAAAGGAGCAAATACCTATCCTGCTGAGGGATTAAGGACATTCTATGGCCAGCGCTCCTAGATTAATTGCCTGTCTTCTGGGAATCCTGTTAATACTCTTAAGACTGGGTAGGAAGACCAACAAACATCCTGGCAATGGCACTTAGTGATGTGCCAACCTGCAGGAGTTGGACTACCTGTGCAAATTATTTTGGGTCCAGGTACAGCAACATAGTAGTAATTCTGACCATGATGAACTGCAGAACTAGTGAAAAAAACACCCAGAAAAGACAGGAGGACAATCTGTCAGTGGCCTCCACCTGTTAATCTATTCCTGTTTTAGGGGTCGTCTCGTTGCTCCTCTAGTGCACATGTTGTTAACTTTGTTAACACCAGAGCAGCTGAAACTGATTAACACCCCCTTCCCCTGCCTTCTCGCCTCAATATCCCAGAAGTTGAATTTAGTTGATGCTAAACTCTGATTAAAAATCATTCCTGTAATTTTTTTTGAGCTAAGTACTTTATCAGTTTGCATAAAATCTACTTTCATTTATTCTCAGGGCAAGACCAAACTAACTGATTTCCTCTTAATGCTTTCTAATAATTTCTTACTTATCTATGCAGATGGCCATAACCACAGTTGACAGAAGATCCAGTGCTAGGATTATGTGTAAAGGTGAAAGAAGTGTAAATTAGAAGAAATCTGTTAAAATGTCTAACTACTGCAGTCAGCTTTATGGCAACTCTGCATGCAGGCATCCATAATTAGTACGGGTTTTTTCCCTGTTTCCAGTTATCATTTTAGATCACTGACAAATTGACAAATCCAGGATAAAAAGAGATTAAGTAAATAAATAAATATTACTCAAGACAGATCATGCCATCTGGAAGTCTGTGGAACTGTGAAAATCTCTTGATTATTTGAGCCTGAGTTTCACCAGCAGAGGACGCATGGTGTGTAGCAGAAAAAAGTTAGGAAATTATGAAGTGCAGTTAGTGCACACATCACATAGAGTGCTTCTGTATTTGTATTTTTTTGTATTTTGCATGTAAGTTGGATGTAGACAGAGAGATAACGCAACTAATGAGTTTTTTTATTTTTTTTGTTTAAGTGGATCACTACGCTGTGTATCTAAAATGGAGGACGTCAGCCAGCAACTTAAACCAGATAGAGTACTTTGATGGAAGAGAAGCTGGCAATGGACATAAAAAGAAAACAACATGAATATAAATCAATACATTTTTGCAAGTGAAAGTGTCAAGTGTCATGTTTCTGAGCTATGGGTTAAAGGATAATGCTAAACTAACTTTATGCACTAATGCATGGTTGTATTCAATAACTCATCCAGTTTTGGAGCAGTGATGATCTGTATCTGTTTGTGACTACATCAAGTTTAGAGTATTTGATTAAATACAAATTAAAAAGTAAAAAAAGTAAAAGTAAAAGATTAAATACAATCTTAATGCAAAATACTTGGGTTTATAATGGATTAAGTTAAATGAATACAATAAATACAGAGGGGTAATTGATGCAGAGACTAAAACTAGTCTCTAAGCTATTTAAAAATGTAACTTTAGCTATGATACTATAATTTTATTTTATGACTATTGTATTGTCAGTGTTTTACTGTGAACATTAATTTAGTCTGAATGTTATGTCTAAATTTTATTATTATTATTATTATTATTATTATTTGATAGCAGAAGAAAGTTATTCAGTATATGATTAAGTGCAGTTAGTGCCGACATCCCAATGAGTGTTTCTGTATTCATAATTCTCTGTAATTTTGCACAATAAATATTTTGCATAGGATCTTGGCACATCATTTTCGTCATTAACGTAACATTGGCACTGGTTAAAAGTTGTGATGTGACATTTCGGAAAATCTTGGAAGGCTGTGGATATCAGTTATTCTTAGCCAGAAATTGAGCTGATTCAGAGATGTACCACATGCATAAGAAACTGCAGCTGGCAAAGGTCTATCTCCTCAGAGAGTGCAACAGCAATTTTCCATTTATGTTTGGTGCTCGCAGAAATGTGTGCACAACATTTCAGTAAGAGTGTTGTATTTCATGCTTGCAGGCCCACCATCTTTTTCGGATGGAAGTTCCACTCGAGGGTATCAATTTCAGTAAAACAACTAGAAATGAGATGGTCATGGAAACAATTTACATCCATTACAGTGCTGCATTAAGCCATCAGAAATAACAAACAATACATCAGAAACACAATACATAAATGCTTGTCCAATATGACACCAAAATTGTAACGTATCTTAGTCCATTTAACATACACTGAGACTCAAACAAAAGGAAAAATTGCATCTCTGAATACCCCAGCAAGTAATTAGTGAGGGGGCCTTTTAAGTACATTTTGAAAGCTGTCATATTGAATCAGGGGCAAGTTTTTCCAATGAGAAGTTGGTCATGTAACATATCAAAGAAGGCCAGAATTGTCTTTTGAAATCGTGTCCTGGGATATCTGGTACCAGCGTGTTAGCAGCTAGTTTAGGCCTTTAAATTATTAGGTTGGTACTAGATCACATAGTTGCTTTATTAGATAGATCTGGGGAATTTGAAGGTTAGTTCAACATCTTGAGTCTTTATTTAACACTAGAAAGGAGGAGACAGTCATTTTGAAATGTATTTATCTATTTAAGATATAATAACTTTCACATAATTAATCCCATAATTAATGTCCAAAGAGCTGTGACTTTTATTATATTTTATATATACTATAAAATATATTTTAGTTTGACAATGTTTGAAATTAATAATGCAGATCACAGAAGTGTTTTGAGCATGAATACCTCAAAAGACAACTGTTTACAGTCAAATATAAACCGTCTCTCATATTCGCAATCCAGCTGTTTTTACCCCTCTTCCAAGTCACCTGTTACCTTGACAACGCGGCTACAGTTCACCTCAGAAAAAAGCATCCTGTAAAAAGCTGATGAATTAGCTAAAAAAGAGAGCTTTACAATAAGGCTTGAATAGAAAAAGCATAATTAGCATAGTTAAAATTAGCATAAAATGCAACAAACAGGAAATTTTACATTAGGATTTTACATGAGTTGACTGCAAGTAGTCTGCATGTCAGCCTGCATGAAATGCACAAAATAAGTGACTACAGATGTCATTTCCCCACTAACCTAATTACCATTCTAGGCATTTAACTTGTATAGCTGCGAATTTAAGATATAGGATTATGGATGTAAAAACTTGTTGTGTAAACCCTATTGAAGTATTATGGTTCTTTATATTTGCAATTTATCTTTTAATAATGTTTATTGTTATAGTTTTTAATCTAAAAAAAATTATTTGATTTATAAATAATACATTTTCCTTTATTAAATGAAATAAGTATTGATACAATAGAAAAACAGAACTTTGCTACAGAAACCTTTGTTTTCGATTACAGAGTTGACCAAGTTTGCACACTGCAGCAGGGACTTTGGCCCACTCCTCCATTCAGATATTCTCCAGATATTTTAGCTATCTTGGCTGTCGCTAAGCAATATTTAGCCTCAGCTCCCTACAAGCATTTTCTATTGAGTTCAGGTCTGCAGACTGGCTAGGCCAATTTAGCACCTTGAAATGCTTCTTACTGAGCCATTCCTTATTTGCCATAGCTGTGTGTTTTGGATCATTGTCATGCTGTAATACCCAGCGACGACCCATATTCAGTGCTCTTATTGAGGGAAGAAGGTTGTTACCCAAAATCTCATGGTATATATATATATATATATATATATATATATATATATATATATATAGTGGGTGAAATAAATATTTGATAATATTTAATTAAATTAAATATTTGCAAGTTTTCCCACCTAAAAAATGGAGAGGTCTATAATTTTTATCGTAGGTGCACTTCAATTGTGTGGGACAGAATATTTTTAAACATCCAGAAAATCACAGTGTATGATTTTTAAATAATTAATTTGCATTTTATTGCATGAAATAAGTATTTGAAACAATCAAAAAACATTACTTAACTTTAGGTAGACGTTTCCTCTATTTTTTGACTAGGTTTGCACACACACAGGGATTTGTAATGTGTGTTACATTGTCCTGTCCCACCCCAGCCTTGTGCAGGTCTACAATTTTTTTCCTGGTGTTCTTAGATAATTCTTGGTCTTGGGCATGGTGATAGCTTGGAAATTGTGATTGATTTAGCATTTGGACAGGTATGTACAGGTCTTTCGACTGTGGGAGAACAGTGAATTGCCCACATGGACACAGAAAAAACATACAGACTCTACACAGAGAGGACTTACACCACCCCATGTGAGATCAGTCCCTGCTTGCTGTGATTTGAAAGTACTATCCAAACAAATATTGTTTTAATAAAAGCGTATTATTATTTTCATTAATCATGTTCAACAAATGTTTGTATTCTCTTAGTGTGGATCTGGAACTTACATTTACATTTACCAGTGGTTAAATGTTAAAGGTCTTGTTTATGGGTTCAGTAGCTGCAGCTTGCTAGAGCCAGGATTTCAATTTTACTACCTAATAATTGCTTACAGGCTTAAACAGTGACCCCAGTAAACTTGCAAATCACCAACCAAGCCACCATGATTATGAGAATATTTGAGATACATAATCAATGAGAATGCAGACAACACAGATTAAAAGAAATACAATAAGTAAATTAACGTATAATGTTTTAATAAACATATAAATAAATAAATGTTTTAGTAATGCTATGGGCACAGACAAAGTCGATATACATTATTCTGTTGCACTACGTGAGATTCCTGGATATCTTCTTACAGATGTTTTACAGAAAGAATCCCGGCCAAGACACCCTACTATTCATGTGGTCTGCTCATTAGGGCATCATTACTTATCATCCGGCCGGTGTCTCACTATTGGAAAAATTACAGTAAAATAATTTACCCACACGTACCGCCTTGTGTAAAACAACAAATCTGAGAGGATGCTAGTGGCTGGAGATGGAGATACATGAGCTAAACAACAGATGTCTGGTTCATTTTATTAGTTACTGTTCAACTTAATTAGTAAAATATTACAAATTTAGAGGTTAATCAATGAATGACAAACATTTATGCACAGTGTCAAGTGACTTTTATTCAGCAGACACTAACCCAGACGCTGATTTTCCTTTGACACATCTCCGTGAGTGAAAGTCAGGCATCACCTCAGAATGTTAAGTTATCTGTGTGATTCCTGGAATATTAATGGATTGGATGCTTTAGCTAATTAATTCTGTGTTGTGGCAGGTGGCACCAGAATCTAAAGACACAGGGGACAGAGACAGATACATATCACTGTTATAAATCCTGTTAATCATATACTGCAAACACTTAATCATGATAACATAGATTTAAAAAATATGTTTTGATATCCAAAACCATTAGACTCTAAATCAGATAGTTCTTTGTTTTTTTCTTTTCACATTTCTTTCACATTTCACTTCTGAATTTGAAGTGCATAGCTTAAATTGTAATAATATTACATTTTTTTTTAAAAGACAGGATTACAACTCAGTAATGCAGGTGGTAGATGGCACCAAGAACCTGAGTTTCCAGAGCTGAGTTGATTGGACCCAGGTGTGAGCGATAATGAGTTGGATGGTACTGGAGATCAGGCAGCTGCACAAGGCCTGACAGCTGTCGCTGAGATTTGAGAATAGGAGTAAACCATTAAAAAACACTGTAAGCCTCTGAATTACACCTGCTGTTGATAGTGAACATCACATGACCACGAATGCCAACAATACCACATGGGCAATTTGTGATGAAATCTATATAGACCCAGACATTACTAGAAATTGCCCCAGCCAATAATGTGTCTTCATATATAAAAATACTAAATAAAAACTCATGAATTGATGCACCAAAAATAGTTTTTTACCCTGAATTGTCTGCATTGTATGTTTACAATATAAGGGTAGCTTTAAAAATAAGAATATCTGATTAACTAAAGTATTAGAAATCATGGTCATAAGTATCCAGTGTAAATATTTTCTTTTTTGTTCATATATTCATGCTATACTTCAGTCTGGTACAGGCATTCATCTTGTCTATCACAACATTCACTGAATATGAAAGCAGTTTTATGTAACTTTTCAATTGCATACCATTCGTTTTTGCTAAGCTCAACACTGTACATTACTTTTATATGATAGTCTTTACTTATTTACAGTTAATACATGTAGGGAACCACTTACAAAGAAATCTAGTCCCACATCTTGCATTGCTTTCTCCACATCTGTTTACAGTCATTTTTGAAAAAGTTCTGCAGCAATTACCTCTGTGGTAACTTGTGGCAATGTTTCAAACACTAGCATATATGTGAAGAATGTTCATTTTTATCTGAAATCAGTCCAAGTGTTAAATTGACTTGTTGCTAAGCATAAGTGACTCTATATTAATACCTATGACTAAAAACAATTATAAAGTTAACAGTATAGTCACAGCACTGGGATTCATTATCTCGTCTCAAATAATGACAGAAGATTGAAAAATAAATAATACTAAAATAAAAATGTCACGGTCTAACTGAGAGCAAACAACATAATTAGCATTATGGCCAGTTATTATATGACTCACAATTGTACTAAATGATTAAAAGTTCACAAATACACCAAAGACTCAAGAATGATCATCTTCCTGCCACTGTAACAAAACATGTGAAAAAGTATGTCAAGTGAACTTTTACACTTACAGAAGTCTACTGCCTGCTGGTGAAAATAAGTGCTTGATGACTGTGAGTTGCATATGCACACTCACTGACTCAGCCGGTCATGCAAGACAACGGGGATGTTGTAGGCAGAACAAATTGCACAGCCTGACCTTTTGTCTTCATTAACCACTTTGGACATCTGGAATAACATCTGGTGCCAGTAACTCCAGGTTGTGTGTTGTATAGTTTTTTATATACTGTGTAAATTTGTGGCAGGGAAGAGATGCCCAAAGTTGTCATGTAACCAGACCAGGTGTGCCACTGCAATACAGGTTGCAGTTTTCTTTAACGTGTATCACCTACATGCTGCCAGAGCAGCAGAGAGGACATAGACGGAAGTGAGTGTGTTTAATATAACAGAAAAGGAGTGTGAAATAAATGTAAACAGCCTTAAATTAAATCTGACATTCTTTACACTGCATACTCTATATTCTCTATGTTCAAAAGCATTTGTGATTTGAATCAAAGAGACCAACTGAAATGCTTTTTACTATCTTAGTATGACAAGGACAGAGGGAGACTGCTGGCATTCGAGTTGTAATTGCCTTGGCTGGAAAATGGTTTCACAAATTGAATTATGTGGAATGCATTGCCTGAAATACAATGGAAGCTACAGAGGATTTGTCTGCACAGATGCTGCTGTAAGTAGAATGGCCAAAGTTTACATTCTATACATGAATACGAATGTGAATGTAATGCATATAGAGCATGTAGTTCAGAGCAGCTAATTACTAATAACATTGCAAAAGGTACAGTCCAAACAATTTTGGGTTAAAGAAGCTTAATACTTTAACCACTACTTAGATGGTTTCCTGGTACTTTTAATTGTTCACCTGTAGTACTTGACTGTGGTAGCCTTGCGGTTAAGGTACTGGACTCTGGACCAGTAGGTCCAGGGTTCAAATCCTACCTCTGTCAAGCTGCCACATTTGGGTCCTTGAGCAAGACCCTTAACCCACAATTGCTTGGAATGTAAGACTGTATCAGGTGCAAGTCGCTCTGGATAAGGGCGGCTGCTAAATAATGTAAATGTAGTAATGTGTAAACTGAATCACGTGTAATAAGGTTGATGATTTTGAGATGTTCTCAATCTCTGTAAAACAAAGAGATGTGTGTGTGTGTGCACATGCACATATTTAGTTTTGATTAATTTACAGCTGCAAAATAAATAGAATCAATTTTAAGTGAGGTATTGAATTAACTGTAATTAGGCTATCGATTTGCTGTTCTGATATGCTTAATTGATTTCATTGTTCATTAATTAAATGCAAATCCTCTTCAAGAATAGAAGGGTGGTCTGCCATGTTGGAAGGGAGGCAATTCCTCTTCAGGAAGCTGATATGCAAAAGCTCTAATCACGCTTGCTTTAAGCTCCTTAGAAAAAGCTCTGAGAACAGCAACAGCCTCTCATCTGAATCAGATTATAAATTTTCCTTGACTACTTAAACCTTAACCAGCTTTGTTCACCTGCTGTTGACAGTTTTATGTTAAGCACATTTACTTTACTTCTTAATCTGTCAGCTATTTTCTGTAGATGATGTGAATCAAATGTAGTTTGATATTGATAAACAATTTAGCTGTTTGGAATTAGTCACTATGGTGAATGGATGTACATCACTCACTGCCAAGTGAAAAAAGAAGCCAAGTCTTCTATTCATTTCATACAGTCAAGTCTGACTGACCATAGATACCATCAGGACATAAGTCAATACTTAGCCATTATGACTTGGGATGTATTTGTCAAAGGAGTCTGTCATTGGTTGAGAGTGAGAGAACTGAATCTTTGGTCAGTTCCCTCCCTTCTCAATTAAGCAGTGTGAATCAGTATTTGAATAAGATGGTAATTTGGAATAAACAAGATTAGCTTCCCACGTGCTCAGCAGATCTGTGTGGCATGAACCATGGTGCCTTTATGTGGGATAATCACGTGTCCGCCACTGTTCCACTTTTGTATCCTAGCAAGTTCCACCCACACTTTCAGAATATGAATAGCTTATGCAGGAGGTCTGGTGTAATGTATAAAATTGCATAAACAATGTTTAGTGTTTATTAAACAATGTGTAAGTTAGGGCATATACATACATTTTACTTGGAGCGGTCTGGGTACATTCTGTGCGGTCTGGGTATGTTCTTCCCATGTACGTGTGGGTTTTCCCTGGGTACCCCAGTTCCTGTGTGTGTGTGTGTGGTTATTCTTGCCTAGTACCCTATGCTACTAGCTTTTTCGTGATCCTGTCCAGGATCAAACAGATTGGAAAGTGAATGAATGAATGACTTGACTTCCTTTCTCGTTTACATGAGTCACATATATGAAGCATTCATATTGTTTAATTTATAAATTAATGTTTCAACATACATTGCATAATGTCCTATATTGTTAAACACAAAATGACCAACCCCCCGCCAGCAAAGAGAACTATAAGAAAAATAACGTAACAAAATTCCACATTAGCAACATGCTTCATTTATAATGAGGATAAACAAAACTTGACTCACTAGTCATTTCTCATTTTAAAAAGGGCAAAAAGAAAACAGATTCTACAAAGTGCACACTAAAATTTATACCTCGTTTAGTGCCCACTGACGGGTCTTCTTAGTCACAAAATCATTAATGAGGTCCTTAAAGTCCAGTTTTCTTGCCAACTGACACATTACAGTATAAATAGCTAAAATGGTGGGCTTTCATTTTAAACTATACGTCTGACGCTGCATCACCCTCTGTGACAGTTTCTTAAACTGAGTGCCATGCAAGTTAACATTGGTACTAATTTGACAGCCTCTCCTTAAGAACAGTTGACATGGGTCTACTAAGTTAGGCTATTAGCCTAATTACATTATGGTTCAATAATAAACATTAATTTAGTATACTATTGCAATAATGTGGTAGGCTATAAAAACAAAAACATTTAGAGTTTACCTCAGATTGCAGATAATTAATCATGTTATATCTAATTTTGTTTTGCAGTTTTTAACACTGTAGCGGTGGTATTGAAGTGTTTTATAAACAGAGTTTAATTAATGTAGGCTATTTGCTTCCACATTTTGGCTCGCCTTTCTTGGGAAAGAAGTGTGTTAGCAGTTGCTTTCCCTCATTCTTTTTTATCTCTTGCCTGCCTCTCTTGTCTTTTCTGAAAACCTGATTTAGCTTCCTAGCATCATCTTTCTCGGCCAGATTCAATGCACACTGCCGCTTAAGCATAATGGACGCTAAATGCACTAGTCAAAAAGTCAGGTAAAGGCAGACTAAACCATTTTATACAAGGGGTGTGGGTGCCTGTGCCTGACACAATATATAAGACCACACAATTAAATCCATCAATCAACCGATTTCTTTACCCCAAACACTTCATTTACATTAGTCAGCAACATTTTTGGTGATATTTAAATAATATCAATATATAAATTTAAGTAAAATTCCTGACTCCTCAAGGGCCCTTCCCCGACTTGGGGCCCTGGTAACTTAGTCCGACTTTTCACCCCACTACGACGACCCTGGTAATAACTGTAAATAACTGAACAAATAGACTAACTGTTGTGACTGCGTTGGTGTTGTTAGTAGCTTTTACTAACATGTGCCTTCGTTTTTCACTCAGGAATTCAGGGCTTTTACCTGATTGGTAGCTGAACAATATAAATCAGTCTGTGCTGAAAGCTAACTTGTATTCGTATTATTCAAATGTATGGCTACTTTCTTGAACTCAGATTAGACTTAATTTACGGTCAACACAAGCAAGTAGAAATTAGGAGTTAAGGCACTTTTACTGCTAAAAATAATAAGAATTACATTTACAAGCACTCTACTGTAAGGATTTAGTCCAGTTACTGTAACCATAGAATTCACCTGCGATCTAATGGTTTCCCTTTACATCCAGGAAAAAAACTGAACCCTCCTCAATTGTCATTGTATAATTAGTACTCTGTCAATCGTACCCTATCCTGATTCAACCCTCCCCATTATTTGTGGTTGGGGTCAATTCCATGATATCATCAGTTATTACATTTAAAATTAATTATTACAATAAATGAATGTAACCAAGGACAAAATAACAGTAATCAAGTGATAGGGAGCAAGAGAATTAGACAAAAAAAGAGACATAAATAAATTTGAGATTAAAGGAACCAAAGCTGACATTGTTTTGAGAGGATTATTGGTTGCAAGCCCAGTCAGGGATTTTAAAAAAGAGATCACAGGAACTGCTATTTCTAGGAACTGGTCCTTACCTCTGCGCCACATGAGCTGCTTTAGTCAAAGCTAAATCTCAAAACTAAATCTGTACTGTGATGGGCCCTGCTGGAAAGCCGATGGTTAAAGATTTCATGAAATGTTAAGCAGAGCTGTGTAATTATAATCTAATTGTATTGTTAACTACATTTTTCTTAATTCACTGCGGAACTTACCTTATTAAAGCTAAATGTGACACCGAACACAGCAACCATTTTTTTTTTCGAATTTTCTGTAGAAAGATGGTAACTGTGGTGTTCCTAGAGTATTCAAGGTGGTTGTGAAGGTGTCAGTAGGACCTCTGTTTCGGTGTTTCCGAAAACTGCTAGGTTCAATTTGCAGATTCAAGGAGACAATCTCTAAAATTGAAACAAATGTGAGATATATTAAATATAAAATGTTAAAATAATTTCTACTGTAAACACTGTACTACTGTAGTCCTTTTCATAAACACTGATGTACAAATGCAAACATGCAAGATATCAAAATTGCTGAACTTTATTACGTAAGTTTAAAGAGTTTAAATGACAAAGGTTATATTATTCAATGGTCTCCTCTCAAATATGATGTACATATGATGCCTTACATATTTAAGGTCATTGATTGTGTATTGATTCCATTGATTTGAATAGCTGGCTTATCAGAATCTGAGCATTGTTCTCATCTAGAGATTGCAAAGCCTACCAACTCATTAACCAAAGTGGGCATTTTTTATGATGAGAGAAAAGAACTGTGAAGCACTACAACATTTGCACAATCTGCACCTGTCCCCGAATGTGTAATACAAGGTCAGCCAACTCCATAAATATCTTCTTACACATGCAACAGGAGTAGTCAAAATTTGATGCATTGAATGATCAAATAAATCTTAAGGCGTATGAGAGGCGGATTGGGATTACAGTTAGACAACCTGCTTTCCAGAGGATTCCAGCGGGTTTCAGATGATATCTTTTCTAATGACGTCCATGCACTTTGTACAAGATAATGTTCATTTTTCATACTGTCCCAACTTCTGAATCTGAATTCAAATGAAACAGTTGATAAAAATTGAAATCAATGATAAAACCTACATTACTTAAGCTTTATAAGAAACATTTATTGGGGCATGAATATTGGCTGGTGGGGCATTGCCCTGTCATGCCTGGCAACTGCGCAGGCGTACCTTGATTGTGCACACCTGTCCTGGATCAGCGAGGACTATTTATAAGCCTAGCCCGTGTTCATGCGGTGCGAAGCTTTCTTTGTTACTCCTTATGATTTGAATTTTGTTTTGCGTTCGACGCTTCCTGCACGTTGCATTTGTCTCCGCCCTGCATCACCGTCCATGACATGCCCCACTAAATAATCTCTTAATGTTGAGCCTGATAGGCAGGTTTTTACTTTTATCAAAAGTAACAATAAGGAAAAACATGTACCACAAAAATATTTAAACATTGCTTACAATATGAAACTTAAACTTTAAATTAGAGAGGGTTACTATATATTTTAAAGGCCACTCTAAATAAAGGCAAACAAAAGTTATGAACACAAATACATTTAAGCTGAACACAACAGCATAAACCATAAAGAAAAACATTTAGAAAAGCCTGGCCATTGTTTTACGTCTAAAAGATATGCAACAAGTGAATGGTTTCCATAATTAGTTCAGAGTAATGTATTTGGTAGTTACACTTTACACTTTTTGGTAGGACACTTTACGGTCACTCTGCAATTGGAAAAGCAGTATACTGTACTTGACGTAGCGACATATTAATAATTCTCTCTAGCTTTGTACATTTATTTAGCTTATTTTTAACCTATCAATATATCTAACCTACCAATTTTTATGAAGGCTTGATAGTTTACTTTGTCTCCTAAATAAAAACACAATAACATATATTAATAATGGAAGTGCTCAGATATTTTAATTATTATTAATTAATTTAATATAACAATGCATATAACAAACTGATCATTCACTTATCACAATTTTCAGAGAGAAAATGACAAACCCTAGTGGCCTGGATAACTTCACTGTGAGTAATGCTAAATGCAAAAATTTAATGCTGTTGTCTCCAGCTTAAATGTATGTGTGTTCTTGGCTCTTTTTTGCCTTGAAAATTCTGGTGTGTTTCCTCCAAATGCAGCAGTTTTGAAAATGTTGTTGAATTTCACCTTCGTAAATGCAGTTGTGATGTGATCCTCTGGGCCACAATAATACAGTGTCACATATCAAGTGAAGAGTTATGTGTAACCAGTCAACCAAAGAGTGCTGCTATCCCCTGCTATCCACAAAAGGACCATCAGGTCCTGTAACTGCTGACCAAATGCCAATGTATAGGGCACAGTTCCATTTTCCCAAAGTCTAATAATATATTGTGTAGTGTCCACTAGGCTCAGTCAGTCACTAATTTACAGGTTTAGGAATTAAGCACCCTTAAGCAGAATAGTACAGGTCAGAAATGAACACAGACAACTCCATGCTACATTAAGTTCAAGCACCAGCATTACATTACAGCCAAAGCAACTAACAAATCTTTCCATGCTGTTCAGCTACCTTGTTAAAGGGGCAAATCTTTAAACCTAGCTAAATAAATCAATGTAATTAGATCTTAGAAGTACATGAGATAAAGTATTCACATTTTTCTTAGAGACAGCTATGTACACCAATTGTGCTTCATGGCTTTTGCCACAGAATATCAATTAGTTTTTCACAGGCACATAACATTTTTAGAACATAATGTATTATCAGATTTTACACAATATTACTGATTCTATTACTGATTCCCCTATTATGCTCTAAAATATTTAATACAAGCATACAATATCAGTAAGCATGTCTTTTATTTATTTATTCGCAGTAAATCCTGAAGGGCAATCCAAGAAGAAAAGACTGTTCTCCATGCTGTGGCAATATGGAGATTGACACTGCTTTTGTAAATTAGATTTTATGGTTGGTTAAACTCGAGTTTCAGGATTAATTTCTTTGTCCCACTCAGTCTACTCATTCACTCAGTCTCCTCCCTGTCAGTGTTATATTACTTTATATAGTATAGTGAACCTCTCCATCTTCAGAAATGTATTAGAGCAATTTTCTTTTCAGACTCCTTTCATCATCCCAGCAGCCACTCAGTGTAATTGATTGAGTTAGATCCCAAAAATAAGCAGAGGTCCATCTAAACCTCACATGAGGATCAGAATGATCCTTATTTCAGATATGCTACAAAAATCAATCAGTTCTATTTGTATTACAAAATTCATGAGCCAGATTGTAATCCAAAGTATTTTACTTATCTCTTTGTGTAAATCCATAATTCAAGGACAAAATAAAAAGGTTTTACGTCCCAGGCTTTGAAAAAGGTTATGGCATATCTCATTTGTCTAACATGAACAGATAAAAATCAGACAAATGTGCAATTCATCAGAAATATAATTACACTAAAAAAAAAAGGAAATCTGAAGAAAACTGAAATCTACAAACACCATACACCTACAAACATAAATTAAAGAAATCATTCAGTTGTTTGTTATTGTGCATCATTGACTTAAAATTCCATTTAATTGCTTTACATTATGAGGATTCACTTCCAAAGTCATATGAAAATAAAAAAGAATATAATTTATTTAAGTATATTAAACAGAATAAAATCTGAAAAAATACATTCACAATAACTAAAAGAGGTTAAGGGCATATTGCCACTGAGAAATATGTTCTGCACCCAAAAGAAAAGCAAAAAAGCCACAAAGTAAGCACAACTGTGTCCTGAGCTTGTATTTAAAGTACTGTGATGATGAAAGCATGCCTAGGTACATTTAATTAACAGCATAGTGTGAGTACAGACCAGTGAGAATGTGGGACAGGGTACATTCGTGCTCCAGCGTGTTTCAAGGCAACCAGGTTCATATTGAGTATGACTTGAAACAGACCTCATAAAAATAATTGTAAGCAAATTAAACATGGTTTGTAAGAGAACAAAATTTGTCAGTATAAATAAATAAAATAAATCATTTTTCTTTATAAATCACAATTTACCACATGATTAAGGATGCAAGTCTATCAATTGTCAGCTGGAATAAATGACATGACTCTGCTGCACATTTGCTTAATGAATATGATTTATTTGTATCAACTGGTGCCCATTAAAGTTCAAAGTGCATCAAGTCATATTTCAGTTGTGCTCTTTTATTTATGAATTAAATGTTATGTTAGAATAAAGACCAGGCCCCTCATACCCCTAGTGCACAGTCAGATCCAGTATTTTATGGAACCCTTGATAAACCTTTGGAGGATTTTGTCATACAAATGTCTCTGTGGTTAATTAAGTTAATTTCACAGCCATAATATGAATTTAATGTAAATTTATTCTACAACGTCAAATCATAAAAAGTTGGGACTGTATGGAAAATGCATATAAAATAACACTGCATTTCTCACGTTTACTTTGACTCCTTAATTGCAGACAGTACAAACCTGAGATATTGCTGTTTTGTCTGGTCAACTTCATTTCATTTGTTAATAAACATCTATCTCTACATTTCAGACCAACAACACATTCCAAAAAGTTGGGATGGGGCAATTTAGAGCTAGTAATAAATAAAAAACACTAAATACTGATGTGATTTCAAACTGATGTGATGTCAGCAGATTATTGTTTGATAATTTGGTAGAAAAGCAGCATATAGGAAAGTTAGGATAGTTTACTTATACACTTATAGTTTAGAGACAGTTTATTGTCAATAGACAATAAAAATTAAGTGACATTTGGGCAAGCCAGGTTCCAGAGAGCGGTTTTGCAAATATTTAGGTTTTTGTATCCAACTGTTAGAAACATCAGTTAATCATTCTAGGGTGTTAGTAGGGAGTAGGGTAACTTTGTATATGTGATATTTCTTGGGAGATTTTCAGTTTGCAAGAAACCTAGTTTGTCTAGCAGCATCAGAAATATCATCATGGATCTTGAGAAATTCAGCTTAGTAAATTGTGTTTCCAACCAAAACCATAAATTATTTGATCTAAAAATTTGATTTTAGACATGATTGAACATTATGAATTCTACATGATTTACATTATAAAGTTTCTATCTTTAGTGTATTTACTTCAATGACCATATTTGCACAGGTACATCATATTTGCATCCTGGGAGCAGTACTTTGAGGTCACATTTTAATTGTTTCATATTAGGGACAAACACCTACCTGTCACACCTGACGACTGCGCAGGATTTTCATTGTAGTGAATGAGTCACTGGATAATTTTAGTTTAATAATGAATGTTTCTATAATATATACACTAATTATTGTGGAATGTAAGTGGGCATATTGTCTGCACTGGAGATGACTTGCATTTACATTACATTGGCACATGCAAAGTGGCATACAATTGAGCTCGGTAGGTAAGGGTTAAAGGTTTTGCTTAAGGGTCCAGAGATGGCTACTAAGTTAAACATGTGCATGTTTAACAGTCCCACAGTTAAACAAACAAACATGACTAAATCACAGAATTATTCTATATATATCATACAATTAAGTCAAATTAATTGTTTTAAAACTTGATGCCTAAACCTGTCCACATCCTGTGGAGAATTCAGTTGCATAACATGTTTTGTGAAATCATGTAATATCTGGGACACATACTGAAGTGTGAAAAAAGTATTCAAAACAATTAGATATTGAGTGGCTGATAATGTGGAATAATTTCATGGAATAACGATATTGTTCTTTTTCATATAAATATATGTGACTTTCTTGGTGTCCGGCAAAAGCCTCCCCCGTAGAGTGGACACACTGACCTGGACTTTTTTCCAATCAGTCCCCTGCCAAGTGGCTCCCCATGTTTTGTTTATTTTAACCATGACCATGAACATATAATTCATATAATTATAATATAATTAATAATGTGGACCGCCAGATTCAGCGTGTCTTGTCTCCCAGGTGCGCATGTCCTGGACGTTGCCAGACGGCTTCCATTGATGCTATGGCAGCATGATGACTTCAACAGCGTCATTCTTCACTTGGCCACGCAGCCAGGTCCTGAAACAATCCTAATATAACCTTTTGTTGGTCACTGCAATGCCCACTAATGCCGATAGCAAAGTTAAGCAAACCAAATAAACAAACAAAACCTAACTATGTGCTAAACTTAAACACTTTCTCTGTAACTTACAGCTCAGATTAAAAAAAAAAACTTGGGTTACAATAGATTAAGATCTCTCTTTTGATGCACACATTAATAATATAACTAGAGTTTTCTTACATTTACACATCTTTACAATATAAGAAATACACTACACATTAATGATGCAGGAAAATTTATTCAAGCATTTGTGACTTCTTGTTTAGATTATTGTAAAGCTCTTCTAGCTGGATATTGGGTAGATCCATGAGTGTTAACTAGAACTAAAAAGTTTGATCACATTAGTTCTGTTTTATCTTCTCTACACTGGCTGCAAATTCAATTATGTCTTAATTACAAAATACTTTTATTAGCATATAAACCACTTCATGGTTTGGCTCTGGAGTATCTTATCTTAGTATCAAACTTATTGAGCACTACTACCTAGCAAGTTCACTTTGTTCACAGGATGCAGGGTTACTTATAGTTCCTAGAATTAAAAAGACCACGGTAGGTGGAAGAGTGCGTGTTTGAGCATGTGTAGTCATGTTTGTCCAAATTTAATCAGAAAGATGATTGAGATAGCTGATTGAGAATGAACATAATGAATTGTCAATATTGGACATTTCTCCTCATTGTTTCACACAGAAATATGTCCACTGAGATGTGTAAATTCATATTATATAAATTGCATCAATCAAATTGTCAATAAAACAGTGTTTAGAATGGATAATTGCATTAAATCATAGTGGTAAACAAAAAACATAAATCTCAGAAGTCTTCTACTTGAGAAAAAGCAACAAATAATATCTGCATAGTGATTCAGCACTCTTCACAGCAGATATCATTATACCATTTTAAGAGTGGGTGTGTGTGCATGTAAGTTGTGTTTGCTGACATCTTTTAGTTACACCTAACACTACACAGCAAATTGTTCAAGCTAAAAGTGTACCTAGTCCATAATCTGACATCAGACATATTCTGCAATGAACAGGTAATTTAATATAATTATATATTATATTAATAATTCAAAACAGGGAAATGTTACAGTGCAACAGGATCTGATGCAAACAATTGTAAAGGTGTTTCTATGTAAATGTCACTATGAAAAATGAAGCGGTAACCGCAGGCTACCTCTAGGACTACAGCTCTCAAAATGTGACATGAATTCAGCTCATAGGTTATGTCGTTAATTAGGGATCAGAATGTGCAATATACAAATGTCTTTTAGCCCATCTTCATCAGCATCTATAAAATTTAGACTTCAATATTGAATTCAGCTACAATTCATGGAGCAAGGCAGGAAGGAACCACAGACATGGTGCCAATCCATGACAGGGTACATTATATACCGGTACCAAAATATCTTACTCATGTGGGAGGAAACCAAAATACCTGTTGAAAACCCACGCAAGCAAAGGGAGACATGCAGACTCTACAAAGAAGTCCAGATCAGGCCACACAGGTGAGTCCAGAGCAGAAATTCACTATTTTCACTATTTTTTTAACCTAAAAAGCACATCATTGGAGGAAACCAAATTACCTGGGGAAAGCCAATGTGGACACCTGGATGACATGCAGATTCCACCTGGGATTGAACCCAGGACCTTCTTGAAGTGAGACAATAGCACTAACACCTGTGCCACCTGTGCTACCTACAATGGATATTAAACCTTTTATAATTATCATAAATCACATCTTTAAGCATAATAACTTAAATAATCTAAAATAGGAGTGATCTAAAAACCAAGTACTATTGATGCCTGTGACTACAGCAGTGCAATTATAGAAAATGGGTTGGCATTGGAAATCATTATTCTGCTGATTAATATTTTACACTTTTATTTTGAAAATTTAAATGTACCCTTAACTTTCAATCTTTAAAGTGAATCATAACTCACCATTTGATTAAGAATCTAACTCAAGTGGATTTATATTAGTTTGCTTATAAAAAATGCTCATAGCACTAAGGATGCAGTGATTGTTAATATCCACATATTCAAATGCTTTTCCCAATATTTGAAGATGAGAAGTGGTCTGCCCTCTTAATCCATCTGAAGTCTCTGTATTACCAACTCAAATGTTCTACCTTGTCTCCACACCATCTGAGCTCAGATCAACCTTTTTGTGATCAGTAAATGTAATTATATTACGATTGGTAAATGGGGGTGCTAATTGGATTTAAATTAAATATCGCTTCATATTTAAAAATATTGAGCAGTAATGGGCATTGGTGCACTTTGAGCAGGGAGATGTGTCCAGACCTAGATGTTCCAGTTTTTGGTAAATTGTTGAGGGCTGTGGTGGGTCCATATCTGGGTGCATGAATGGTCTGGTGTATGGGAGTCTCTCAATGCACTTCATGACTATGGGTGTTAGTGAAACTAGTGTATATTCACTCAGGATCCTAGCTGGTGATGTTTCGGGTGCAAGGGAAAGTATTAATTCACTCATTAAATTACTTTATCATCCTAGCCACCAGCATAAGGCACATAAGGATTTATTTATTTTTGCTATGAAGCGACAGTGCTACCCACCAAGCCAGCATGCCATCCCAAAGGGGAAGCATGCTGATTATAATGACAAATTGAATAAGTTTATAGTTACCTCAGCTAGCTGATTCTTTCAGAATTCTACTGGACCTGCAAAATTCTGACTGTTCTCTGCAGTGTGAGTCTCATAGTGATGACCTCTACTACTTCTCTATTTTGATTGTCAATTTGGGCAAATAATTTTAGGACATGTAGATATCAGGTAGATTGTTGTAAATACTCGGCTGCAGAACGTTGATATTGTAGTCAATCAATGCCTTAATTCCTTTCCACATGCTGCAGGCATTGTTATTCTCAAAGTGTTCCTCAAGGCGTTGTTTGTATGTGTGCTTGCCGTCCTTGATGCCTCTTTTGAGGTCTCATCAAGCTTGCAATGTGTTGCAATGTCTTAGCTTGTATGCTGCTGTGTGTTCTTACACTGTTGAAAACAAACCCTTAAAAAGAATATGTCTGAAGTAAATACTATTAAAAAAACAGTCAAAAGAAGACTTGGCTCTGGAAGCCATGCCAACACTGCCATCTTAAGTAGCTAAAAGCTTTCGCTCGAGACTGTTTGAAAGGAAATGGGCAAATACAGCTCAGTCTTCTCTTACAGTGTCAAAGCAGACAGCGGTTGCCAAGCGGCTCACTCATATGCCATCTCTCTTCATTCCTCTTAACCACCACCCCACCCACTCTCTGTCTGGTTCTGTCTGCATACAGAGATTGAAGCAACAGCTCCACTCACAGGTCCTAAGTTGTATTTCTCTTCTCACCCCTCCCCACAGAGGTAGCATTGCTGATTACAATAAGATTATACAGTATAAGATATATTGCTTGACTCTATGCCTTTACATGACCTCATGCTGACAGTAGCTGTTCTCTGAATTGCTGTAACTCTTACATGGTTTAGAATATTATTAATTATTACCAAGCTGATGATTTTTGACCAGAGAAGATCTAAGAGTAACAAACAGATATCTCGGTGTAAGTGCATTCATAATGAGAATTAAATTATTCTTACATATGCTACTTTTCACTTTCCCTGTAAAATCATGTTTTATGGATTTGGACATGTAGTATTTCATGGGGATAATTTGCTATTAATATTAATATAATTCTGCAAATATTGAGGTAATACCAAAACATTTCCTTTGCTCATTATACTGTTTCCTTATTTGGTGTGTCATAGAGAAACAAATATGTATTTAATAAGTACAGCACATTCATTTAGCAGTCGCTCCATTCCCCATGGCAACACTGGTGCCAGCCTGCCAAAACAAAGTGTCTGTCAGTGCAGAGGCTGAGTCTCTGCAGAATGCATTTGCACTGTTCATAACCTTGCACTGTTTGGTATTCAGAACCAGCTGTTCTCATGATTCAACTGTTTTGCCTTCAATCAAAGAATGAAATGTGTTCTTTCTGACCTCCTATTTCAATATCAATTCATAAGGGCCTTGCTCCCTGGCAATGTGAATATTAGCCACTTATCCCAATGCTACAGGAGTGAAAAACAGGCCAAAGCTATCTGTCAGAGCTCTCTGTCTGCCCAGTTTGAATTTCTCTAAAGAAGATTCAGCCCTTGCTCATTCCAGGACATAGCTAACTATTGTGACAATATTTAGTACCAGTTATAGAGACTACACATTATGACATCTTCTGTTTGGCTTAATTCTAAGCTACATTGCGGTCTAACTGCTGTTGTTGTCGTGGTTGGATAGATGTTTTCTCAAAAATGATGTTTCACTCGTAAATTGACACAATGTGTGAAGTATTGCTAGCACATGTTAATGGTAGCATTAGTATTGTACTGAGTAGACAACTCAGATAAAATTGGAGCAACATTCAGAGTATAAGGCAAGCAGGACTATATGTTCAACTTTATTTTAGCTGGTTCTCAATGACTCTCAGTCAAGATATTCAGAAAATAAATAGGTAAAATTTTATATTTTTTGGTCTCTGTAAGTTACAGTACACAAAAGCTCTAGAAATTCTCTATACACTGCTTAATACAATAAATGAACAGCTTAAAAACACATTCCATCTCAATGGGGAGAAATCATGCATAATATCTTTCCGGATAGGGCAGGGTTATGTGTTAGGAATGAAAGAATGACAGGAATGACTAAACCATGATGCAATGGGCTAGTCAATTTGTCCCAAAATACCATTATTCTGTGGAGAAAACTCATGCTCGTTGCTCGACTTTCTTAAGAATCAAATTGTTTACGGAAGTGATTATAATGCCCACTTGTGACATACATATTTCTCTAACCAGTTGCCAGAATCCTTACACCATTCAACACAACTGTAATATCTACTGAAGAGACTATGTCTTAAATCAGCTTAGTCCAACTACAGAGCTGTTTCCTTTTTACATTCCTTCCCAAAACAAAAGAAACCCTCTACTTTCTTGACGCCAACCAGTCTGCTTACAAGGTGAAGTGTTCTAGAGAAACTGCTTGTAACTGCACAGTAACAGGAGCAATTCACAGAGCCAAGTAACACCATGTCTTCAGTACATATCCTTCTGCTGCGGCTCGTTTCCCTCACTATTTAACTCGCTCTCCCTCTTCACTCACTTCCAAGTATCTTGGTTCATGTGAAACTTTTTACCATTTTGCTTCATTTTGCCATGCCGCTTTCGTTCGTTTTCATGTAGTTACACTTTTGACTTCAAACAGTTATACGTCGTCTCCGTTTTCAGTTTACTTTTCATTTGAGTTCTACACAGTTTTATTTAATTACAACACACTGTCCTGCAGGTTGCTGACATAATGCTTTGCCATGAATCCCACTGCTGCAGAAGGCATGACCCCACAGCTGGCTGCCTGACAGTGCAAAATCAGGAAGCAGCAGAAACAATTCAGTAGTCCTGCCAGCATGGTCCAGAGTCTGAAGTCCAAGGATGCCACCCTGGAGACCATGGCTCCCTAACTGACCGCTCTCAAAGGGCAAATGGCGAATGCAAGGGACCTGAGACCAAGATTGCAAGCAGTTCCTGAAGGCTTTTTGGGCCATATTCTGTCATCCACACTCAGCACAGTAAACTGTCCAAAAGCCTGACCAGGCCCCATGACCACGAAGGAACTCTCTTGGGGGACCCACGACCTTCTCTCTGGACTGGAGATTCCATGGTCCGCCTTCCCACTGAGACTCAGGCTGCGCCATCAACATGAAACAGGACCCAGGTGTACCCTCTGTCAGCCACTGAGGACCACACAATGCAGGATTACATCACTTAAGCATTGGCAGACAGCATCATGTGGCCATCCTCGTCCTGTTTTTGGTGAGGTCAGCTGAAGCCCTGCATGACAACTGCGGTCTGGATAAACTCACCGTTAAGTACCCCATCCCACTGATGCCTTCCGCCCTGGAGCCGCTAAGTTCCACCCAGTGGTTCACAAAGCTGGAGAACACATACAATATCATCTGGATCTGGCCTGGTGATGAGTGGAAGGCATTACAACTGCCATGTCATGCTTTTTGGCCTGTGCAATGCCCCGGCCGTTTTCATAGCCTTCATTAACAACGTGATTTAAGACTTTCTGTAAAAGACGGTGTTACGCCCTGATATAGTGGGGTATGGTACAGGGGTCGGTAACAAAATGTGAACCTGAACCGTATCAATGAACCGGGAGGCAGAACAGACAACACCAAAAGGAACATTTTGTACCCTTTACTTGTGAGTTTCTGCAAGGGCACCGGTACAGGTTTTCTATACAGGGGACAACAGGTGGTCACAGAAGAGTAAAACAAAAAACGGTACAAAGGCGCAAACGGAAAATGCAATAGGGCTTGGACTGGTGGTGCTAAAACAAAGAACACAACAAAACATAACCAGCCTTCCCTGCTCTACACATCCGAACTTCTAACCCCTATCAAAACAAAACCCAAAACAAAAACTAGCTACTCTGAGCTTCCCTTTCTAAGTATAAATACATGGGGTGGCACACACCTCTCACCTAATGTATCTATACAGCGTCTCCTAGGTGGGTGAAAAATGTAAGGGCACCCTAACTTACCAACTTACTGCCCAAGCCCTGGAGTACAACACCACAGGTTGTAATCGGCCGACAGAGAACAAACAGACGGAACCCCCCCCCCTTACACACAAACAAACACACTATACCATAGCTATGTTACATTGGGTTAAACAACAGGTACAGGGTCTAATAACAAAAGAAACATCTACTCAGCGATTTCACGTCCCGCTCAGCTCTCGCTGACGTTATTTTGATCGCTTTTTCTTTTTTTTTCTCCACGTGCTCTTTCTCTCTCTCTCCAATCTCCACCTTCTCATGCTTCTGCTTTCGTGCTTATGAAATGATGTAGTTCTCCTCAAGTACCGCCTCCGTGCTGTTCTGGTTGGCCGGAAGGCCACGTCTCGAAAGGGACTCGGGCATGCGAGACAAGAGAAAACCAATCAGCAGAGAGTAACAACAGCTGGTTAATAGAACTACGTAACAGATGGTGATAGTGTTAGGGTTCGCGCTGCGAGCCCGTTATGTGATTTTCACCACTGTGCGTTATTTTACCCCAATCCCTTAGTGTTGTTTTCGTTTTCTCCCTATGTCCGTAATGGCGTTTGTTTTGATTCTCAGCGGCTATCGATTGCTTTGTTCATTTACTTTATGCACCTGTACTTCATTTTAGTTCATTAGTTTTGTTATAAGAGCTGATCAAATACGCCAGTGTTCGCTCATTATGTTAATCTCTGTTTGCGTTACGTTTTGAGTGTTCCCTTTGTCTGTGCATTGTTTGTTCGTGTTCCTCGGCAGATGATGGCGCCTGGGTCACAAGGCTTGCATGGCTCACATTTGGGTTTGCAGCCAGAGGGGTCGCCTCCGGATCCTGGCCGCTAGAAGCCGCTATAGGGTCACTGTCGGCACCGAACCCTGTATCCGGCCGTAACGGGCAACCCACTGGATCTCCAGCCATTTATGGCCGTTATGAGGTCCTCACTCTGAAAGCCGCCGTTTTGATTGTCCCCCTTTTTGTCCTTTTATTTTCTTTCAGTTCAGGCTGTTTTTGGTTTTCTTTTTAATTTTCTTTTATGGGCTCGTTCGCAGTACTCTGGCTTCCATAGGTGCTGTTGTTTGGCCCCACCGGCATGGATGCCGTCTTGGATCCTCTGGCGCGGAGCCATTATGACGGTACCGTGACCCCCACCATTGCCGTGGGACCCTCTTCGCTCCAGCCCTTTCGTGAACCCCTGGGAACCTGTCGCCCTGGAGATCAACTCTATGGATCCCAGCGGACCCTTAGTGCCCAGACTGTTCGTGGACCCCTGGACTGATATGGAGTGGGCACCACAGCCCCACCATGGGACTCTGGACTCCGGGATCTTCACCCCACCGATCTTGTGTGTGTGGACTCATTTTTACCTATCGTATAAATGCCTGATTTATGTGTCTTTTGTTAATAAATGTTCCAGTCTCCTTTAGCCCACACGTAAAAACCCACACTTCTCTCAATCTGCTTTGCCGTTGTGATCCTTCTGCGGATTCCTGACAACTAAAAGCATTAGTGTCTAGGATACCTGCTTTGTCGAACTCTGACCACTGGGTGAGAGTTTCTGCTAGGTGGTCTGACTGGGCTCAGGACTCTCTCCTTCGGTTGGCAGGTGACAATTTCATGCTGCCAAGGACCATCTGGCTGAGGATTCAAAATCTTAAAGTGACAAAATAATGCTAATATGCATATTTTTTACTAATTATTATTTTGATATTATTTACCTAGTTCGTGTGATTTGAACTATTACTATAAACTATCTTGACTAGATACATAAAGTTTATTCTTATATTTAACATCTGAGTCAAATAAATGAGGTTGGGTCCTTTTGAGTCGTTGTCCTTCCAAGTGTTCCAAAGCGCTATATAAATAAATCTGACTTAACAGTTGCATTGGCAACAGGATGGTCATTTTAAAGAAGTTTAATTCACTTCAGAAAGGGTTAGCTAGTCAGATCAGACTCCATTTTTAGTACACAAAATTGAAAGCCAGTTGAAAGAATTTCCATTATGCTAGCACTCTTAGCATCCATCCACCAGAGGACAAGCCACTTTAAACATCACTCTGAAGGTGTGAACATCCCTCAGCACCAGCTAGGGGTCACAGTGTACATCTTCATGCCTACCAGAGTCTTAAAGATGGACTGATAAAGCAATCTACAATTAAGAGGTTGAAATCTCTAGACCACTCATCTTTGCTCACAGATGAAGCTGCCACCAGGAGGCAAGGGAACATAAAATCTTATAATCCCTCACCATTGGTTTGCCTTGGTCAAAGCCATCTGACATATATTAAACATGTGACACTTTCAGATACTAACTTATCCAGATGGCTGATATCCAAGTGAGAAACAGCTGCCCAGAAACATGGTGTGCATTTACATGCACTTAATAATCTCATAACTGTAAAAAATCAAATGTTGTCTGTAATCCAATCAGCAAATATACATGCACTTGTAGTGAGATAATGGGTTTATATGATTCATGCAATAATCAGATGCATCCAGCCAATTATCTCATAGAAAGATGTGACATATACTTCCGAGTTTAATAATTAAATTTAACAAAACAGTTATTCATTTCCTTGAGTATATACAGTATCTCACGAAAAATCAGTACACCCCTCACAATTTTGTGAATATTTTCATTGCAAAGAACCACTTAATCCACACAGGGTCGTGGGCCGACCCGGCAACTCTGGTCATCATGGAGGAAGAAGTGGAAGAGGATTCCAGTGACAACCTGTGAAATTCTAGTAAAATCCATGCCCAAGAGAGTTAGGGCAGTGCTGGAAGATAATGGTGGCCACACAAAATATTGACACTGTGCAGAATTTGGCAATTTTCACTTTTGTTGCCAGTAGTTTAGACATTAATGGCTGTGAGTTGAGTTATTGAGTTAGCACAGCAAATGTACACCGTTACAAACTGTAGACTGACTACTTTACATTGTATCAAAGTGTCAAATTTTCAGTGTTATACCATGAACAGCTATGATAAAACAGTTACAAAATGTGAGAGGTTTACTTACTTTTATGAAATACTGTAGTATTTCTCACCAAAACTTTTCAGCCATTTCACCAATGCTGCAATTAATTCCATGGTTGTTGGAAACCAGCAACAGGTCTATGGAAACAATCCCAAAAGAACATGGTTGAAACATGCTTCACAAGTCCACTTATGCTAAGAGCAAAAACTCATAGAATAATTAGACCTGGTAACCATGTTTTATTCTGCTAGCTGCTTTCAGGCTTAAATACATGTGTGTGTATACTGAGAAAACAGAGTGAAACAAATTAAGGATGTACAAGAGCCACATGCACTGAATCCAGCTTTCTCTTAAATCAAATTAATCTGATTTCTAGGCCTTAATCTGATCTGAGATGTTATATATATGACTACTTGAACTCTCTGGTAACTTCAGAAATCCAATTACGATAAGATTATTAAGTGCACGTAAACACTCATTGACAAGAAACAAGACATTGATATCTTGCAACACTTCACAATTATTGAAACCAGATATTTTCAAGACCCACAATTCATACTTCTGCATGTCTTATGTTGTGTCTGTGAATCTAACATGTTCCTGCCATTATTATTATACAATAATGGTGATAATAACATCTGGTTTCTTATATTGTAGTGAATAGTACACAATTACAACAAAATGTGTACACTAATTTGGTGTTTCATAAATGCTGTAAACTAATGTGACATAGATTTTATATTTGGAAAGGAGGAAAAAACACTATCAGAAGCTTCCAAAGTCATCGCTCTGGATCAGTCCCTCTCTCTAATTTGATAAGGAGATCTGCAGGCCTGTAGCAGTGTTTAACTGCTGCAGACAACCATGTGGACACCAAGCGTATGTTACACACACTGACATACATACACATACTCTCTGACAAACATCTTCTAACTACTTCCATGGAGACAGGTAAAATGTGCTTTTTCAAATACCTTAGTTTGTGTTTTGGCAGTCTTCTCAAAGGGTATTTTGGCTATATGCTATATAGATATACCAGCGTTATTATGACTGAGTAGGAAGTGACGTATTCATGGAGATGAACAGAAGCATGTTAAACTGGATGAGAGTATCACACATTGACTGTTCAGGAGGGTATATGATCAGACTACCAAAACACACTGATGGTGATGTGCCATGGACAGGATCAGATTCTCCAGCAGTTCTTGTGGGATCCTCTTAATATTAATTTTGAAATATTTCCTAATTTTTGTGAGCAGCGTATATGCTTTGTTAGCAGTATATCGCTTCAAAAAGATTCATAAAGCCTTTAGTCTGTTTGTTTGACATGGTACAATAGGCCTGTTATGCATTGTCATTTTAGGTTTTATTTAGGTTTTATTTAGGTGTGTGTGTGTGTGTGAGTGAAGGCCTCAGTGCATTTTCCAATTCCTACACATTCCTACCCAATCCTGTACTTTCCCACACAGATGCTGAACACTGATTCTCATCACAATTTGTTTAGTAGCTCACATAGTTCCTGTCAGCTCATCCTGAATTATATGATCTTACATGACCCCGATCTTACTGCTGTCTCCCCCTCTCACAGCAGGACTCTCTTCTAACTGCATCCTACCCTCAAATTTCCCACCAGTTAGCTGGGAAATATAGCAACCAGTATTATACATGAAGTCTTTCTAGGAAGTCCTGTTAATTTGATTATTCAGTAGCAATTTATTTGCAAAACATAAGGCACCTTGGAACTTGCAAGTAAAATACAAGTGGGGCAATGAATGACTGTACCATAACCCTCAACAGAAGACACAGAAGGAAGTTGGATACATGACTGCACACTCAGAAAGGCTGTTTAAAATAAGACCTGGATCACAATTACGTTTATGGAACAATAAACTATGAAATATACAAGTAAGTTCTTAAGGAACATCTGCCCATGAACTGAATACTAAGAGAATGTGGGACACGCAGTAAGACAACATCCCTAAGCATACAAGTCTTTCTAAAAAAATAAATGGCTGGCAAATATAAGTTAGAGTTTTGAAATGATCAAGCCAATATCCAGAAATGTTGTAAAAGAAATTCATGTGAGGAAGTCCAGTAACAGCACAGAGCTGAAGCTGCTCTGTATGGAATAATGAGCTAAAATTTCTCCAAGCATAACTGAACTGATAGTTAAAGAAATGTTTAGTTAAAATTGAAAAAACTGTGCATCGGTTCACACTTTTGGATCATCGTCGATCAATAAGTTGCCTTGTATTATAGCTTCATAATCTAATTTATTTATCATTATTTGATTCTTTTTTTATAAATTAGTCTTAGAAATTGTGTGAAAAGCTATTGATGTTTCATTAATGTATATTATATATTTATTCAGAAATATAGAAAAGGTTCAATTTCAAAAACTAAAATATCACTTTTTGTCAACAGTAACTGAAGTAAATCAAAGATTGAATGGCATAACAGATCATACAAATCTCTTATACAGGCTTACAATGTAAGCCATTAGGTAATTAAAATTATTAAAACTAAAATGACAAAATATAACCAAAGACAGGGGATGCACAATTTACATTTTTTATTTTTATGTCATATATAGTAGACTTCAATCAACATCTATAATACTTCAGCACAGTTGTTCCCTTCTGAAAATAATTCAGCAAGTTCAGCAAAATAAAACGTACACAGATTAACTAAATTAATATGCTGACTGCAATATTCATATGTGAACATAAACTTACTTAGAGAACAACATGTGGACAACCAATAAAGTTTCTATTGCAAGTTGTGTAGCACTGTAGGGCAGTGAGACACTATGCCCCCAATGTACTATGCTCCCACAAGTATTATTTCAGGGATCAAAAAAATGATGAGTGGAGATCTCAAACTGCCTCTTTGATTCCTCCACTAGAGGACAGTATTCTCAAATCTACCCTCTGGTGTTGTATGTTACTCAGACCCTGTATATTTGCACTTAAAATCTTTTTTTTCAGTAAATAAAATAATGATTACAGTAATATATTTGTTTCATGAAAAAAAACATTTCTAACCTAGATTGTCTAGCCAAAAGAGCAAGTGTTGTGTAAATCTTAAATGTTAGAGACAAATGTTCTCTTTTTGGACGCTCTGGAATAGTTATGATCATTGTTGTCACACTAAAAACACCAGCAGCAGTCTGCCATCATGTTTGTGTTCCATTTGCCTTGATGTCCATGTTACATGGTCTTGATGTCTTTGTGGAAGTGTTCTACTTGTTCTTCACTCATAGCCCCAAGATTTGGCTATCAAAGAAATACAATTTGACCAAACATCCTTTTCTAAGTTTTTCATGGAAGCTCACCATCTTAATCTAAAGCCCTAACAAACTGTTTCATGAATATGAATTTTAAATAATGTGAGGGGAGTAATACTTTCTGAGTGGTTCATTTGTAATATTATTTTCACTTTTCAAGTTTCCCTCTTCCGGGCCATTCTTTCTTTGTTTGCTCAGCTATCCCAAAGGCACAAGAAGCAAATTTTGTGTAGCTGCTTTGTTGTCCTAAAAACATCAATACAACCTTCAGGACACCACATAAAATCCAATAATCATTATATTTGATTATTTGGAGGATGTGTCTCATGGATTCATAAATTTTATGCATATTTCCTGAGTAAGCAATAAGAATGGAAGACAATTAATTGCCTTTGTGAAGCAGAACACACTTTAGACTTCAGACTTGTCAATAAAAAGCCTCCATTTTCCAGCTACATAGTTGTCACATCCCACTGACGCAGTCCTTTAGCACTGATGCAGTATACGAGCTCCTCATCCATATGGAAATGTTTCTGAAGATCCTTCTCTCTGTTACCCTACATAAACATGATACTGGAAGCCAGCAGGTTATTATCCTTTAACCTTTAACCCAGTAACTATGATGGCAACTTTGGCAGATTAAGTTCTCATATCAAGTCAGCTTGAGTGAATGGTAGGCACATTTTGGCATTAACTTCTGAGGCCTTGAAAACTTAATCATCTGAGTCTTTTAAAAAATTGGAATGACATAATTCATCAGGGTTAGGCAGGAATCGGAAGACACTTTTTCAGTATGCATGAATGTTTAACCCCGGAAGCTGCTACCTAAATAGAACGTGCTGAAATGCTTCAGATGTTCTGCAGGTGTGTGTCACTGAATATATATAATGCCCCAAGGACAAAGTAAAACACAAAACAAGCACACAAACACAACACACAGTGAAAACAAGAGAACACTCTCACATGGCATACTCCTAACAATTGGTATCCATAACTCACATGATGTAGACCTGTGAGACCAATGACTATCTATGGTCACACTTTTGAAGGTACTGTGAAATCTAAAATTTAACAACAATGCACAAAAACATTTAAACATATATGTTTTTATTAAACTATTTGCTATAGTAATATTATAGCTTATTCAATGTCCTGCAGATTGTTGTCTCAACACATAACTTCTATAGGAATGGATCTGCCCCAACAAACGATACTTTAGATTTAATTTAGTTGTTTATTTAATGTCACATCTACATCAAAGGTTATTACAGACCAGACTGGGGAAATTTAGAGTGGCATGTAAACCCAATCCATGTCTTTGTGTGAGGAAACCGAAATACTCAGAGTAAAGCTACATGGATGCAGGAAGGATATATAAACTCCACACAAGTGGTTTCTGAGTTCAGAGTTGAACCAGAGCTCTTTGGAGCTGTACAAAAACCACACTAAGCACTTGTGCCACTGTGCCACTCTCTTATAAAACTCAGTTAGTTTAGGCCTTCTTGTCACTGAGCAGAGCTCAAGTACAAAGCAAAAGAAATAAATTAATATATGACTTATGGTAAATGGAAGCAATGAAATGGTATATACTAAATATAACCTATTTAAATTGCACAATGGCAAAAAATGGCAAATACAGTGCAAACTATGTAGATTAGTATGTGGAAATGTTTAATGGGCTTTATGAGTAACTGTGCAAACAGTATGCAGGATGTACAGAATGCAATATCAAGTCCAGAAATGTATGAGTATTACGATCTGTTGATTTCAGCTGTTGTAGCCTACTTTCACTTCAATTAAAATTCCATGCTCAGCTATGTATCACTTATGGATCTGTTGAAATTATGAAAGTGTTTAGACTTTGTGGTAATTACTGTGTGCATCAGACCACTTTATACTCAGTAACATGTTTATTAATTAAAAGACTTTGTGCTTTGTGACAATTACATGAATCACATGAGACAGTTACATGAAGTACAGGACAGATCTGCACATTTTAAAACCATTGTCTGTAGCCACACCATGGTAAATTGTAGACAAGGATGTGCAGGGTGTCTTCTATGATAGGCAGAAGCATTTGTTGTTTGCTGGAAATGAACGATCCAAAACCAGACACACATGCACTCGCACACACATGCATAAGACAAGTGAAATATGTCAATCTTTCAACTGTGCACATTACCTTTTGTTACTGGAGAAGACTGTAATACATGGACAGGGATTCTGATCACATTCACTTGACAGTAGAGTCTGAGTGTCTAAGAGTTACTGTACTTTGCAAAAATGGAGAGCGACCGAGATGGGGGATTAGCCCTGCTCAGCATAAAGAGGATTATCATTTAGTCAAGGCAACTCAGGCTCTGGAGAGGCAGCAGAGACTAACCACTTTTATTCTGAGGAACAGAGCAAAAAATATTTTCAGTTTCCATACAGCATAATGAATGGGTGCATTACCAAGGTTAACTTCCCAGAGAATACAGCATGAATATTTGAATATAAACATAAGGTTCCAGAATGCTAAATTACTATGAGCTTAAAGTAAAATTGTCCAATGGGTTTGCATAATTATTGGGAAATGCATGGAAAAGTCCTGTGACATCCACCTGATATGTAACCTGCATTATTGCATCTGTGCATCTTTGGATGTTCCATAAAGATTTCACAGACATTGCTGACAAAGAGTTTCACACAATAGGCAGTTTAATATCTAGAAGCTGAAGATTCCTATCAAATTTAAACCAGACAATGTGTTGAAATGTTAAATAGTGTAAGTTTATTGGATTTGTGTTGGATTAGATAGGTCTGCAACTGCAAATGCCACTTCGTGGAACATTGAGACTTTGGTGCCTAGCAGAACAGGAGGTGATGTAGTAAACACAACACTGTACAGAGCATAAACTGACCACATGAAAGCATAACCACAAAAAATAGACCTCTCCAACTCAGTTGGTGGAGCACTGGTTCCCAATCCCTAGCCTGAACTTAGGGTTCTGAGAGTGAAATTTTCCAATTATCCAGTTCTCATTTGTGATCCAGATCTCACATTACCAGACACATTACAAATCTGCTACAAATTTCCTATTTAATACCAAAATAAAATCCCAACCTATTTCTTATGGAGTTATGTTAAAAGCTCAGTGCAAACCAGTTAAATTCTCCATCAAAGTTTGCAAATCATATGTTTATATAGTTAAGAGCAGTGCAGAGCTCAAATTCAATTATCTTGTTTTTGAGAGGGAAAGTTATTGAATAAAATCACTTTCACTGCCAGTGCATGTCTATGAAGATTCCATGTACAGTGAAGCAAAAAAGTATTTGGTCACTTATTATTTTTGCCACTGATTGATGATGAGAGGGGTCTGTAATTTTCATTATAGGTACACTTCATATATGATAGACAAAATGAGAAAAAAATGCAGGAAATCACATTCTAGGAGTTTTAAAAATAATTTCTTTGTAAATTATGGTGGGAAATAAGTATTTGGTCATTAACAAAAGTTCAACTCAATACTTTGTAACATAACATTTGTTGGCAATGATACAAGTCAAACATTTCCTGTATGGCTTCACCAGGTTTGCACACTGTAGCTGGTATTTTCGGCCATTCCTCCATGCAGATCTCCTTTAGAGCAGTGATGTTTTGGGGCTGTTGCTGGGCAATACAGACTTTCAACTCCCTCCACAAATTTTCTATAAGGTTGCCCGAGTGGTGGGATCACTGTCATGCTGGAAGACCCAGCATCTTCAATGCGTTCACTGATGGAAGAAGGTTTTGACATAAAATCTCACAATACATTGCCCTGTTCATTTTTTCCTTTAACATGGATCAGTCATCCTGTCTCCTGGCTTAAGCAGGGAGACATGCCTGGTACTGCAGGATTTGAGTTCCTCTCGACGTAGTGTGTTACTGATGCTAGCTTTTGTTACTTTGGTCCCAGTTCTCTGCAGGTCATTCATCAGGTCCCTTTGTGTAGTTACATGTAGTTATGATTATTTTGACACCACAGGATGAGACCTTGCATGAGGCCCCAGATTGAGGGAGATTATTAATGGTTTTGTATGTCTTCCACTTTCTTACAATTGCTCCCACAGTTGATTTATTCACAGCAACCTGCTTGCCTATTGTAGATTCATTCTTCCCAGCCTGGTGCAGGTCTACAATTTTCTTCCTGGTGTGCTTTGACAGCTCTTTGGTCTTGGCCATGGTTTAGTTTGGAGTCTAACTGTTTGAGGCTGTGGACAGGTTTCTTTTATACAGATAATGAGATCAAACAGGTGCCATTAATATAGGTAATGAGTGGAGGACAGAAGATCTTCTTAAAGAAAAGGTTACAGGTCTGTAAGAGCCATAAATCTTGCTTGTTTGTGGGTTTTTACTTAATTAATACTCATTTTCTACCATAATTTACAAATAAATTCTTTAAAAATCCTACAATGTGATTTCCTGGATTCTGAAGTGTATCTATGCTGATAATTACAGGCCTCTCTCATCTTTTTAAGTAGGAGAAGTTGCACAATCAGTGGCTGACTAAATACTTTTTGGTCCCACTGTATGCTACCCTCTATCACTAAATAGAGGATGTTACTACCTACATGTGATCATAGTCACATCATGTCAGGATCCTGTAGCAATGACTGCTGCCTTTTATAAAGTTATTTAATTCAGTATTAAATATGGTCATTGGTAGTGTACATTTCAACACATCTTGATTTAGCCTGATCATAAAAAAATATTTTTCAGTGGTTATGGTACAAAGTGCTGTAAAGCTCAGGAACTGATGGCATCTGGTGTACTACCAACTGCTAAAATATCATGTTTATGTTAGAAGCATGCGTTTACAAACACTTCTGCCCAGAGCAACTAATAGTTTAGTGCAAGGTCTTGGACAAGGGCCCAACAGTGACAGCTTGTATTAAATTAGTAGTCCAGAACCTTGATGACTGAGCCACCACTGTTCAATTATCGTTGTTCATCCAAGTGTGTGGATGGCATTTGACAATGTCTGGTTTTTACTTCTAAACATGACATGGCACATATACTGTACAGTATATCATCCATAAATAACATATATATCTTGTGTGTTTCCAGAAGAAAAAGAGTTGTTGTCCTAGGTCTCAGTATGCCATATACAATATAAATCATATCTTGCGTTCTACACATTTCCCTTTTTAAAAAGCCATATTCAGTAAAGAGCTAGTCTCCTTGGTAAAAATAGATATAAAAATAATTACACCTGACATATTATTCAGTCTGAACACGACATGACACATGGCCATGTATTTTTGTGTCAAGCCCAGCAATACAACACTAACCAAGGAGCCCAGGTTACCTTTTCAATTAAAAAATGACTACATACTGCAAGATATATGATAGATAAAAAACACTGTTCATACAATAATTACTTGGTCATAATACCACAAATATTAACCAATCCTATATGCATACTTTAAAATTAATGCCTTAAATTACTTTGAAAACATTAATGTTTTGAAATGACCTAACACTCCACAGACTTATTTATTCTTCTTTCTATGCTGTGGATACACCTCAAACACTATGCATGTAATATGGTTATAAGTGTTCTGGAAGGTAGAGCAGAAAAAATCCTTTTTGCGTTGACTGCTGCAAGTAATACTTGTAGGATGTGATTTCTTCCTGATGTGTTATAAATGTGAGTAAATATTTACTAACAGGATAACCAAAATATCAGCATATACCAGATCTCTAGCATGGGGGGTGTTCAAATTTAAATTTGCAGAAATATGGAATTTAAGTTTGTTAGTATATGTGTTAGTATGTATGTGACTATTGGAATGGTTCTAATTCAGCCACACAAAAAGACAATGACATGACAAGCTAAAAGAGGAAACCTTTTCTTCATTAAATGCAACCAAAAAAAGTTTGCATCAGTAACTACCGGTTTAAAAGATGTTTTAAATTTAATAGTAACACTCCTGTGTGCCTTCTCCTTTGTTTAGCCTTCCCTATGCCTCTGAGTTTGTGTGTTTGAGCCCAACTTTTTTTGTCATGCTTGCATAGTATCACACCTGATTGCTAAAGTATATAAATAGGGGCATGGTATTTTGTCAAGCATGTGATATTAGACACATCCATTGTGTGTTTGGGAGGCTCCATTATCTTATTTCCATGTTGTGTACTAAGCACTGTGCCTCTATCTAATTAGCAAATTATATATTTATTAAATTTGGCTAAATTACCAACAAACTAAGAAAATAATATCATATATTACAACCCATATACAATGTAGAACTACTGCTGTGGACCCATAACAGGGATAACAAGTACATAGTTTTGTAGTCTGTTGTCTGTAATCACTTGGTTTATAACCTGTCCATTTTGTCCCATTTCATTCTCATACCTGACATAACTGGACATAAGACAGGAGCCAACCCCAATCAAAGTGCACACACTTACATTCACATACAAACATGTCTTAGAATGTGGGAGGAAACCAGAGTAACCAGAAAAAAACAGTGAAGACATGGGGAGAATATGCTGATTACACAGGTGGAGTCCAGACAGAGATTCTGGTTAGCGCTATAGCCTCATAGTTTGATCCCAGGTGGAGTGCTGGGTCTTTTCTGCATGGAGTTTGCATGTCCTCCATGTGTACACGTGGGCATACTCTAGGTACTCTGGTTTCCTCCTAAAGTCCAAAGATGGGTTAACTGATAAAGTTAACCATTTAAGTGGCAATAGAGGGTGAGTGTGTGTATGTGTGTATGCACCCTATGGTGGATTGGCACTCTGGATAACTTATCAGAATATTTAATTACTTTCATTTTGCATTGCGATGCGCCACACTGCCTTTATGTGTTACCAGATACTTTTTATGGAAAAAGTAGCCATATGGATCCTACAGTGATTGCAGTCCGCAAGACTGACCACACAAAGCAGACTGTCACTGTTGAGCTGGATTGATGACAGTGAGCCTTTGTAAGCATCTGGAAACTGTTATAGATTTTTCTCCAAGAGCCCTGAAAAAACAATGAAGAGAAACACAGCTCTGGATAATCACAGCCAAAGGTTTGATATGCGAGCAGAAACACTGGAGCAGCCAAAAAGAAGAGACGCATGAATCTGTTGTGTTAAAATTCGAGCATTATGTTAAGCCACTACTAAACAAACAGTGGACATGATAAACTACAGAATTTCTCCTAAATGTGTGGTCTTTGAGTACTTAAACATAAAGGAGAGCCCCAAAATAAATAAGTTCTACTGTCTTATATTACAACTACTTCAAAAGGCTTTAATAATGGAGAATAACCTCTTAACAACTCTGTAAATAGTCTACAACCAATTGGGTGATGCTAAAAGTGAATATATATTTGTAATATGAGCAGGGGTATGGAGTCTCAAAAATCCCATGACTTAATAGTCACCAGACGGTGTAATTTGAGAGAAGATGTGGGAAACTGCTGAAAGGGGGGGGGGGGTCCTGCTGCACAGAGTGGGAAGTACAGTCATGAGTTTATTTATTTAGCAATGGAAGTTCATAATGTTCAAATTTTGAATAACTGGAGGTTTTAATTTGTTCATCTGCATGTTCTATATTGAATCTATTTTCTATTTATAAATTACTTGGAAGTTGAGACAGAAAGGGGCAGAGAGAGAAGGACGTGAGCTGCGATTGTTATATTTATTATATCACAAAGTACTTTTGAACTTAATGTTGAGGATTAATGGATTGCATTTGTGAAAGAGATTTCACATGATTTTAGACAGAGGTAGATAATGTAGATGTAGTTTCCCTTATTTGAAAGAAACAGAGAAATGTATTGAAATAAGAATAGTGAGACTGAAGGTTCTGCAAAAACTTTTCTGGGTGTTTCAGGGCTGGGCTCTGGATGTGTGGGTTGGGTTAGTAATGAGAATGAGGTGGACATTTAGGGGAGAACAGGGTGTAACTTTCAGGCCTGATTGACCCACCCCCTCCAGGAGAACACCCCATACAGAACTACAACTTCCTGCATGCAGACATTGCTTTGAATGGACTGCTAGACAAGGAGGCTGCAGAAGTCACCGGCAATATGAGAGTGCCGCACTTGGTTATGTGTGCTGTACTTGCCTTACTATATCCACCTCGGGCAAGCCATGGAGGTAGGAAACATGAAACTAGTCATTGCTCTATAAAAAAACTGCACATTCTGCCATGCACAGCTTATCTGTTTGAAAGTAATTTTCAAGTGTGTTTCTGTGCTTCTTCTTGTTGTCCATGATTTAGCCTAAATATCCAATTTTTGTCACTTCTATGTTTTGGGTGACAACTGTTTTGTATGAACTACTGGCTGGAGTACTGTTAGCAGAAATGCCATGAAATGTGTGTAAGATAATATATGCATGTCAGTGCTACAGTGAATTGTTGGTAGACTGTAAAAAGATGCTTAGCTAAAGTAGCTAGTGGCAGTACTTTCTGCTTAATCGAATTGGGTTGACTGATGTGATATGAAGTCATTAAAATAGGTGGAATTGGTGTGTCAGAGGTGCTAGTCTGTATATCCTAGTGAAAGGCTCATTCATTCCAGGACTAGATGAAGAAAAAGAGAGCACACCAGGTTTCTGGTATACAATGGACCCACAGTATTATGTCATCTTCTACATTTCCTCCCAATTTCCCCCTTTTTCTCTCTTCCATGCGCCCCCCAAAAATGTTTCCAACCAGGATTTGAGGAGGTTTATTGGTGGGGGCTGTTGGGTCAGGAGTGGGTTTGCATGCATCCGGTAAGTCCTCAGACTGGGAAGTCTGTCATGAGAGCTGTGGTTTGAGAAGGCCACGATAAATGAAGAGGGCCTTTGAGAGCTGACTGAGAAACACAGATCTCTACAGAGTCTACTTTGGCAAGAGCTGCTCCCCGTTCTTTACAGATGTCTAAAGCTTTAAAGGCTATATGTTAATTAAAATGAAAGCTGCATGGGCATTAAAGTGACCTTTATTGAGCCAGGCGCAGCATCTTTAGTTTGGCAGAGAAGCACTGAAAGGAAAGCTCATGGAATAAAAATATGCAGCAGTAAATACTTTTCTGTTAGGTGTCTAATTAATTCCAGTATGTGATTTCGAGTTCACTTGTTCCAAGTCTGACACAAATTATAATCTGAGTACTCATATATTTTGTCTGTATACATTGTCTATGATTGTTCACATGTGAGGTGTGAGGGGAATGAAGCACCTGGAATGCTACTTAGTTGCATTTGATGATTTTCATTTTTGGTTTCTCCAAGGTATCTCCAAGTAATGCTAACATATGATTGCCATCTAAAAGACTATGGTAGTGAGTGTGCGTGGGGGGATGTGCAGACAGACAGAGAGAGCAAGATCTCAAGAGAGCTGTAGTTTCAGCTCACCCAAGATGTGTTTAGCTACATAAAATGCAAGGGTGTTGCCAGCAGACAAAGTGGCTGCAACATGTGAACTTTCTAAGTTATTCAACTTTCACTTTCTTTCTTCTTCGAATGTCATTTGTGCTATTTTAATTGAATATAACTCATTAGGAGAGTACTAACACGTGCATTGATTGCGGCTAGAAGGAAACTTCCATAAAGGAGAACTGATTTTCTAAACTGTGCCTACATAATTGAGATATACATTCACTGGCCACTTAATTAGGTAAATCTGTTAAACTTCTCTTTAATGCGTGTCCAATCAGCCTTGCATTACATGACAGCAACTTAATGCATTTAGGCATGTGGACAAGGTCATAGTGACCTGCTCAAGGTAAAACTGAGCATCAGAATGGAGAAAAAAGTTGATTTAAATGACTTTTAACATGGCAAGGTTGTTGGTGATAAGTCGTAAAAAAATCTTGTTGATGTCAGAGGTCAGAGAAGAATGGCCAAACTGGTTCAACCTCATAGAAAGGCAACAGTACCTCAAATGTACTCATTATAGCCTATGTACCAAGGAACATGAACACACGACACATCAGTCCTTAAGGCAGATGGACTACAGGAACAGAAAACCACTAGGTTAAAACTCCTGTCAACTAGGAACGGGCAACTGAGGCTTCAATTCACACCAGCTAACCAAAATCAGAAAATAGCAGATTGGAAAAATGTCTACTCTAATGAGTCTTGATTTCTGCTATGACATTCAGATGGTAATATGAGAATTTGCGTAAACAAAATAAAAACATGAAATTCATCCTGTCTATCACTGGTTCAGGCTGCTTGAAGGGGTGGTGTGGAGGATATTGTGTTAATACCAGTTGAGCATTGTTTAAAGGTCACAACGTACCTGAGTATTGTTGCTGACCATATCTTTCCCTTTCTGATTGCTACTTCCAGGCTGATAACATGCCACATCAGAAAGTTCAAATGATCACAAATTTAAGTTCTTGCCATCATGTCAATATGGACCAAAATATGAAATGAGAAATGTTTCCAGCACCTTGTTAAATCTATGCCACAAATAATTAAGGCAGTTCTAAAGACAAAGGTGACTTCAGCTCATGTACTAGCATGGTGTACCTAATAAAGTGGCAAGTGAGTGTATTCCATAATGTTAAGCGTTAACGGTGTTCTTTCTATTAAGTTCTACTTTGTTTACTCCTGGTTTATATACATTTATATTGTATACTGTATACATATAAATTGTATACATTTACCTACACTGACATTACATTTAGAAATTTTTCTGAAACATCCACTTAGAATTGACATTTTCAGTTATTTTACATCCACACTGACTGATTACCACTCAACATCTTTCAGTAATTCTCTTTTAGCAGCTGTTAATATTTATTAAAAACATATGCATTTGCAAAACAGTCTAACTACAACCAGACCCTGTTATACAAGCATACTTCTTTGGGTGATGGCTGTTTGGTTAACATGAGCTTGATTACTCTTCCTGTCTACATGTTATCTGCAGATTTTTGTTGGAACTTTTCTTCTTTTAGAGCACAATCCCTTTCACCATGTGTACCACTGCATTTCAGCATTTTCTTTAAGCACCAATGTTATGATTTAAACCAAGCAACCATTATCTCATAATTAACCACTGCATAAAATGACAGTATATGGTGCAAAGAGAAGTCATATTTAATTTTAAATACCTTATACGTTACTGTGGGAATTCAGCTACTACGAGTTCCAACAGTTCAGTTCCAACACTAATATTTAATCTATAACAACTGCTATAACTTGTACACTGTATAACGCTAATTATGCAGGACCTATGTCTGACAGCAAAATTGAATGAACAGGTACTTACACTTGTGTGATTAGCTATTTAAATGGCCATATATGTCTTTTTATATCTAGAACTGTTTATGGTACACCAGTGGTGCAAAACTGCAGCCTTGGCTTGCCAAAATCTAGGAGAAAGGGCAAGAAAATACCTTGTCTTAGACCATCTGACACACTATGACACATAAATGAAAGCTTGCACAACTCTGTTCAGTGTCCAACCGTTCTGTCTCCTCTGTGTTATTTCTTTGCTATGTCACCGAAGAAACTCTCTCTATAAACAGATTTTAAGGAGGTAAGATCTGAGGCTATACAAGGATTGTGTGGGAGATGGGGATGAGATAGAGACAGACTAAGACATGATGCTCAGCACACACACACACACACACACACACACACACATTTGTTTTTTTATTATTATTTTATTTATTTATTTATTTATTTTTGTCCATTTGTCTAAGTACTGTCCAGTGACTACAAGAGAACCAATAGCATATGTGGCCAACAATTATTATTGTCAGTGCACAACAACATATAAACAAGTTGTATTCAGAGTTGACTTGTATAATAACTTGTAAATACCTATATGTGGATTCACACTCACCATAGAATTCCAATGACTGCTATTGAAAAGAATTGGATAGCTGGCCCACAGTCCCCCTCACTTGTATAACATTCATCATGCATGTACCACAAAATAAGGTATCAATTGTGAATTGATAGAGAATACTGTATTTTAGTCTGTAAGAGACTTTGCAATGCCTATAACCATTACATATTTTTGTACTGTAATGTACCATTTGCATTTCAGTGGACAATAGTACAAAACATTGTTTTCCCCATTCATTAACAGCTTGTAGAAACTGTTTTGTGAAGAGTTTTCATTCTAAGGCAATGGAGAGAGAGAGATGAAGGCAGAAGCTGGGCATGACTCTCCCAGGATATGTTTGTACTATAACTAAACATGGCTGCCATCTCTCTCCTTCTGGCTTAGCACTGTTTTGCTTTCTAAACAGTATCGCTAGGAACAGCTACAGGAATAGCTTATATTGCAAAACAAATGTCTAGCCAATATTAGCATGATGTGCACAATTTATATCCTTACAAAACAGCATGAACTAAGATTCTGCCATGATACCAATATAATTTTGGATGTGTGAATTAGTAAACCAATATCTCATATTGGCTTAGACAAGTCTAAATATTTATGTAGTTCCCTGCCATACTGGCATGTGTAACTTTTAAAAAACATTATCTTAACATTATGTTAAGGTTATATCAAAGCTAGTCATATACAGTGTCTACGGAAAGTATTTTGTAAATGTTTAATAAATTTACAAACATTTTTAAATGTCTGTTTTTTCTGTCAAGATGGGATGCTGAGTGTACATTAATGAGAAATAAAAAGAGCCTTTTGATTTTAGCAAATGGTTGCAAAGAAACAAAGAGTAAAAATTTTAAAGGGGTCTGAATACTTTCAGTACCCACTGTACAATGGGGAAAATAAGTATGTGATATACTGCCAATTTTGTCCCTTCTAAAAGGAATGGAGAGGTCTGGTAATTTTATCATAAATACACTTCAGATGTGCGAGACAGAATCTAAATCTCACATTGTATGATCTTTAAATAATTAATTTGCATTTCATTGCATAAAATACGTATTTGATCAGGTACCATCCAGCAATAATTCTGGCTCTCACATACCTGTTAGTTTTTCTTTAAGAAGCCTCCTATTCTGCACTCATTACCTGTATTAAGTGCACCTGTTAGAACTCATTACCTGTATAAACACACCTGTCAATATGCTCAATAAATCACACTCCAACCTCTCCACCATGCTTTAGACCAAAGAACTGTATAAGGACATCAGGGACAAATTTGTAGACCTACACAAGGCTGGCATGGGTAACAGGACAATATGCAACAGCTTGGTGAGAAGACAACTGTTGGTACAATTATTAGAGAGTAAAAGAAACACAAATTGAATGTCAATCTTTCTCAGTCTGGGGCACCTTGTGGGGTAAGAATGGTCAAGAACCTGAAGAGATCTGGGACCACAGTCTGAAAGGAGACTGTTAGTAACACACTACACTGCCGTGGATTAAAATCCTGCACCGTATGCATGGTCACGCCAGCAAATATCCAGGGCCATTTGAAGTTGACCATCTGGATGATCCAGAGAAGGCATTGGAGAATGTTACGTAATTAGATGAGACCAAAACAGAGCTTTTTTTCTATGAACTCCACTTGTCATGTTTAGAGGAAGAGGGATGAGAGCAACCCCAAGAACACCATCCTAACTGTGAAGCATGGGGGTAGAAACATCATATTTTGGGGGTGCTTTTTTGCCAAGGGGACAGGACGAATACACTGTATTGAAGGGAGGATGGATGGGGTCATGTAATCACAATATTTTGGGGAAGGAGGGTCTGGGTCTTCTAGCATGACTATGACCCAAACTACACAACTAGGGCAACTAAAGAGTGGCTCCGTAAGAAGCATTTTAAGGTCCTGGAGTGGCATAACCAGTCTCCAGACCTGAACTCAATAGAAAATCTATGGAGGGAGCTAAAAGTCAATGTTGCCCATCAGCAGCCCCGAAACCTTAAAGATCTGGAGAAGATCTATATGTAAGAGTGGATCTAAATCCCTGCTGCAGTGTGTGCAAACTTGGTCAAGAACTACAAGAAAAATCTATTATATAGTAATACAAATGTTAAGTTCTGTTTTTCTATTGGATTAAATGCTTATTTTATGCAATAAAATGAAAATTGATTATTTGTAAATCATACAATGTGATTTGATTACATTCTATCTCTCACAGTACCTGCAATACAAATTACAGACCAGTCCGTACTTTTTAGGTGTTAAAACTTGCAAAATTGCCAGTCACATATCACATATTATTTTATCCACTGTGTACATACACACTCTTTGACAAAAAAAACCACCCAGGTAGAAATCAGATTGCTGCAAACCTCTGCGTCTAGATACAGTGATGCTTGGAAGTTTGTAAACCCTTTAGAACTGTCAATATTTCTCCATAAATATGACCTAAAACAGTCCTAAAAGTAGCTAAAGAGAACCCAGTTAAACAAACGAGACGAAACAACTATACTTGGCCATTTATTTATTGAGGAAAATGATCCAATATCACATATTTGTGAATGGAAGTGTGACCCGCCTGTGCAGCAATAACTGCAACTAAACTTTCTGGTAACTGTTGATCAGTCCAGCACACCGACTGGGAGGAATTTTAGCCCATTCCACCATACAAAACAGCTTCAACTCTGGGATGTCTGTGGGTTTCCTCACAATTAATGCTTACTTCAGGTCCTGCCACAACATTCCGATGGGATTAAGGACTTTGACTCGACTTTGACTTTCTAGAGTTTGCATGTTCTCCCTGTGTCCACAGGAAACCTCCCACATGCCAGAGTCATTTAGGTCAGTTTGTATCACCAAGTGTTCCAGTTTGGGTGACCAAGTATGTGTGTGTATATATTTGTGTGTGCCCTGTGATGGATTGCTGACCTGTCTATGGTTGGTTGCCACCACGACCCAAACTGGATTAAGCAGTTAAAAAATGAATGAATAAAGAAATGTGTACTTACAATGATACTGTGTTTTTGCACCTCTGTGTAACTACACATGTAATTAGATTTGGAAGATAGCAGGGCTGCTGACAGTCAAATCCCTCAAAAGGAACCCATATCCAGGGATAACATCATACACATTCATAAAGAATAATATATTTTCCCCCTTTTAGCAAAACTGGGTCATCCCTGATTATCTTTTTGATTTGTTGCAGATCCCTCTGAGCTCACAGCAGCAAGAAACTATACTGGGTTACACCAATAAGTTGGATCACAGTAACTACTGATATGCAACCTCACTACTGCTCTATACATGTTCTCATTCATTACATGAGGGGTAAATTCAGGTCAGCGTCGCATTTCTTTCTCACAAAATACCAACAGTTAGTCCAGTTAGAAATCAGCCTAGTCTAAATGTGACTTAAACAGCATTGTCCCATGACTGAAGTGGGAACTGATTTGAAGGGCAATCAAATTGCTTTATGCTTGAAGCTACACATAACTGATAGCATATTTGAAAGGAAATGCTAACTCTTTTCTCAGCTCAAATCTGCATTGAAGGATAACATTTTTCATGAAAGTTTGCATGAGTCTCTTCACACAGTCGTTCCCCAGGAACAAAATTGAGTAGTGGAAAAGGATGTGCTTATGGCAGCTCATTCTCAAATACGGTTCTGGACAACTATAACTGTGGCATATACAGTATGCATTCTCTCACAGGTGTCTGTTAGAGAGCAGGGGTGTAGCGTTTCTAGGCACAGTGCGGAAAGAGTTTGCGCTCACAATGACACCAATGTCTGCCTTGGGTTATGTCATCATCATGAATGCATGAAGGTCTTAAAATAAGCTTGAGTATGTGTCAGCCTACATGCCTTCCCAAGGCTTTTTGTGACTTAGAACCCACTGTAAGTGGCTATCCACAAATAGGTGAAAGTGGGCATGCATGTTGTTGTGCACCTTTCTATGTCTAAGGAAATTATGTTTCCCAAAGGTGTTATACACCTTTGATTGTTTATAACTGAGAAATTTGAAAAGAAAGAGAAGCTTTAACAAGTGGAAACTTAAGATGATAAACTTAACAAGGGAAACAGAAATAAGCTGAAAATTTTGAGAATAAAGGAAATGCCAAAAGACAGAAAAGTTCTGACAAAGAGATCGCAAAATATAAACTAGTCTGTCACAACCAGTTTAGTAAAAATTCTAAATAAGTGTAACTTCACAGGAAAAAGCAACAGGGCCAACTTAAGGGGCTTAAAGTAACATTTCTCCCACATATAGAATCCCCATTCGTCCAGGTTTACTCATTTATAAAACTCAAGTGCCTTTTTTATTTTAATGATGCTACAGTTACATGGATAAATATGGTTAGATGCTATGGTAATATACAATGTGGTCAAGATCTTTTCAGTTAATTTGTATAAAAGAGTATCCAGGAAATTCTGAAGCAGAGACCACCATAAAGGCCAAATGGATGGCAGCATGCACATATCAGCTCCCAATGTATAGCAATAAAGAAAGCACTTTTGAAATGGGGCATATAGGGTGCTAACATACCAAAGGAGTATATATACTTATAACGTGGAATATTTAGATATTCACAGTGTACATTGCATCACTGACTGTGTATGCTAAATGGTTCATCCAGAGCGAGATCGTATCTTTCTACACTGCTCAGAAAAGTATCCCCTATGCAGTATATACTGCATTTCCCCAGCTCCGACTCATAATGATTTCTCTTCACTATTTGATTTCACCCTTTTAAACATACAACATTTCACATACTGTCCTTTATGCGCTGTTCATGCACTGTTCACCCACTTTATGCAACCTTTTGTCTGGTCAGGTTCATTTAATTTATTAATAAACATTCATTCCTGCATTTTAGGCCTGCAACACATTCCAAAATACAGTGGTTTGATTTATACCCCTTGGAATTTTTCACATTTTGTCACCTTACAAATATGAACTAAAATCTATTTTATTAGGATTTTAATCAATCATTAAAAAACGCAAACCTACCAAGACGTGGCTGTCCAATTAAACTGACAGATCAAGCTAGGAGAGCACTGGTCAGAGAAACAGCCAAGAGGCCCATGGTCACTCTGGAGGAGCTGCAGAAATCAAAGAGAAGACCAAGAAAAGACATACTAAGTATGTTTGGCTTGCTACAAGCCATGTGGGGGACACAGCAAATGTGGAAGAAGGTGCTCTGGTCAGATAAGACCAATGTTGAACTTTTTGGCCTAAATATAAAGTAAAAGTGATACTGCTCATCACTCTGAACACACCATCGCCACTGTGAAACATGGTGTTGGCAGCATCATGCTGTGGGATGTTTTTTTTCTTCAGCAGGGACAGGGTAGCAGGTCTGAGTTGACAGGAAGATGGATGGAGCTAAATACAAGCAATCTCAGAAGTCCTGCAAAAGACAATGACATTAAACAGACAACCAGAGTTACAGCGGTACAGTTGTCCCTAGAAAAGATAATATCTTCAAGGCAGAATATGTTGCTAGAAATTCTCAATGTACTTTTCTGCTTTAATGCTGCCATCAAAGATGTTTGACAAAGGCACTGACACAGCCACATACCATGACAGACCCTGGCTTTTTGACTTGTTGCTGACAACCCTTTTTGTCCTCATTTATCTGAACATGATATATGTTTCCACTTTGTGATGGTCCCTAGATGCCTCTAAATCAATATAAGTCGACACAGCTTCTGTTTTTCCATAGTATAGTTTTAAGTGACATTTGTGAGTGCAACTCCATATTGTAGTGCATATTCCATATTGCAGCTTAAGTTTACACCCTTGCACTGAAATTCCTCTCAGTTCCTTGAATCATTTAATGATATTGTCAACCCAGGGCGGACCATCCTGGCTACAGCAATCATTGCCGTGACTGATCTTATTCCTTTGGGTACGTGTCGTCTGTGTGCGCTGTTAAGTGTTCAAGTAGCGTGCAGGACTTATGAGTGTGTTTGTGGGCATGGCTTGTGCAGGTGAGGTGTGCCTGGAAGTTGCCATCTTCAAGAATGTGTTTGCTGTACATGTGTTAGTGTTAAAGCTGAGTGGTGGGTTATACGGCATTAGACTGGTTCTAAAAATTCTTGTAAGGACTATTATTGTCTGTGCTGTTGATCCAGTAAAGAGTTTGTAATGGGCAAACCTGTTCGTTCTCCGTCTGGCTCTTCTACATGGGCGATACAATATTATGCACTGCAGAGAAAGAAAGGTGCATATTCTTTCTAATCCTTCTGTGAATTATGTTTTTTTTAAACAATTCAGTAATTTTCTCATTTGTTGACAATGTGGAGATCCTCTGGCCATCTTTGCTCATCAAAGACTGAGACCTTGCTAGTTGCTGCTTTTATACAAAATCATGATTACAATCACCTGAAATCATTAGTTAGATTTTTCTATTCATTACTAGTTATAATTTATTAATTCCTGTGTAGCAGGCCTAAAATGCAGGAATGGATGTTTATTAACAAATTAAATGAAGGTAACCAGACAAAACATGAAATATCTCAGGTTCATACTGTCTGCAGTTAAATATAAGTAAAAGTGAATTTAAGATGTAATGTTTTTATGTACATTTTCCGTACTGTTCCTTTTTTTATTTGGGGCTGTAGATGTTATAAATAAGCCCATTATAAACAAACGTTATACTGTCATGGGCAGTGAGAGTTACTGTGTTGCAGCCACCGCCCTAAAAGCCAGGAGCCAGACCATCTGGCAGAGCATTGGAATCCCACTTATGGAAACTACTGCAATTCAAATGCATCCATTACTCAGTTTGGCCCTGCTCTCTCCTTTTTTGGAAGTTTTGGAACTATTTTCTTCACACACTTTCCATAAGACAGTTTCCACATGTGCTTTGGGGAAAGCTTTAGGGTCTAGCCAGTACAAAGTCCCTTTTCTTGCAAAAGTCCAGTGACAAATAACCTTTGTTGTATATTTGCCATGTTCCACCCTGTCAGGCTGCCCCTCCTGTCTGAGATGGAATTGCTTAGTGCCTTGTAAGGATCCAGAAAAAGAACTGTTCTTCCTCCTGAACCACCTCTAAGCCTAGCGGAATGAGGGTAGATTGAAGCCTTTGCTTAAACTCACCACACTTCCCCAAGTCTGGTTGATACTGTAGAAAAGCAAAAGTCTGTCCATGTCTGTCCAAGTCTACTTAGTCTGCTGGTACAATTAAGCATAACTGTTTGCTGCAAGCACAGGATTTAATGACTTAATTGACTCCTATATTCACTTATTAAGGGTTTATTTGTGTACTCTAGGCTCTCAGCCAACACATAGCCTTAAGGTAGGACAACATAATAAATGGAAGGACAGACTCCCTTTGTTTCACGTTGGCAGAACGAAGGCTGTGTTTTAACTCAGCAATATGCAGACACACGTATACTTATGTGGAGTGCCTCTCAAAGTTAAAGCATGCATTTGGCTTTACTTAATAAGTGTCCATAGGATTACATGCTTTCTATAGGTCATCACACATCCTGATCTGCACAACACTCAGGAAAATAAATACCCAAATGCATACGCATGGGTTTACAAAACCCATATGCCACATGATTGCTTCAGACCTCTTCTGCAACACATGTTGATACACAGACAATCAACACAATGGAATGACTTAAACAGAAAGAAAACTCTGTTTGATAGTAAATCTGTTTTGATGATCTATAAACAATCCCAGAACTGCTAACGGATATAGATATCATATCAGCATATATGGTTGCAACGTGAGTAGTATTTTCTTATGTAAGTGTGGTTTGTTGGGCTTGTGGTGGAACTGCACCAGTAGTGAAAGGATGGTAAGCTTTGATCAATGACGCAGTATTTTCACAATATGAAATATCAGAATGATTCTAACCTCAACTGCTAGTTGTTTAGTGGTTCACAGGATTGCTAAAGAGAGACACACATTCTCTACAACAATTAAGCGGAAATAGACTGCTCACAGAAATTAGGGGATATTTCAAAATTAAATATGCCCAATAAAATATCCCCTAATTTTTGTGAGCAATGTAGAACATGCTACCATAGATTTATCTTCTATTGTCCAATTTTGGGCCTGTTCTTAGCTAACAGGAGTGACACTTAGTGCGGTCATTTGCTGCTGTAGACCATCTGTCTACATTCACCAGTTGTAACTAGCGTTCAAGTTTCTGTTGCCTTTCTATTAGCTCGAACCAGTCTGTCCATTCTCCTCTGACCACCGGCAACCACAAGATTTTTTAGCCCAGAGACCTGACATTAATTGGATATTAACGTCTATTAATATACTGGAAAATGTAGTCTTTTTCACACCATTGTCTTTAAACCCCACAGATACTGTGCCTGAAAATCCATGTAGATCAGGAGTTTTTGAATTTCCCAGACCAGCCTGTCTTGCACCCAATAACCATGGCACTTTAAAAGTCCCTTAAATCACTGTTTAAATCAGCAAATCCTATGGGTTTACATACCACTGTAAGTATAAACAAGTACAAGATGCAAATGGTGGCAGAGGGTTACACAGTGTAGACAACAGGTCATGAGTAGTACAGGAGCATGACATTTACTTACGTTTATTAAAAACTGGATGATCTGTCATTATATCATCACTGAGTGTGTGTTTACCGTCAGAGCCCGTTTGGATGATGCAGAAGGCTAAGTAATTTGTTTAATAAGCAGGCAGTGTGTGGTAGAGGCAGCTGATCCAGTTTTTCCTAATTAATGCTAATGGATCTGCCTGAATGCATGTCCTTCTCCATCTCTCCCCCTCTAAAGCAGGCACACCCCAGAGCTTCCCATTAAGCAACTGTGAAATTAGAAATCACAAATTAGAGGCAAAAGGAATTGCTGTTGCACTATTGAACCTCTGAATGCAGCCAATCTGTGACACTCATTTTAATACCATTTAAAGGCTTTGCAAATGTTCAATGTGTGTTGTTTGTTGGTAAATTATGTTTCTTAAGTAAGTCGTTTTTTATGTCTTTGAGAGGAAATATGTTCTATAATCTTTTCCAGAATGCTGTTAAAAGTCAAGACATAATGGAAAGCTAATTTAACTGTGAATTACAGTAATTAAACCTATTTGAAATTAAAGTAATATTTCAGGGCACGGAGTGATACAGCACATTGATTGCACAGCAATTACAAGTATGTGTAGTCCTTTTGTAGTCTTATTAGTGATTACTTTGTGAATGCTGTATAATTAACTGAATGCAAGATCTGCATGTATTTCTCACTATTATTAATTGGATTAAAGTTATGGAAAGTCATGTTCGGAAATGATATAAATTGTTCACAGATTTTTAATACTGAGTTGTACGAGCAAACATCTACAGGAACAATATTGATGTTAGGTGATTTATAGTCCCTTGTTAAAGAGAGACTTGAGATGGTCTAGCAGTCTGGTACAGCTTCTCTATTTGCTTTTACTCTTGACTCCCATAAGGTCCTGGAAACACTAGGGACCTTTCCCCATAGCCCAAAGGCATGGATTGGGTTATTGATTATGCTAAATTGGCTGATTTCAGTATGTATGACTATTTTCAATGTAACTATGTGTCTGTTGTTTCATAGCCATGCTGCAAGCGTTAAATGAGCTAAAAACAATAAAAGTTATGTAGTTATTGCCATGACTAACTAAGGAGGTGGGGACAAATGCAGGAAACAGGTACAAAAACAGAGCTTTAACATCCTAATAAGCAAAGTAGAATTATGAACCTCAAATCAACATAAATCCCAAAGATCTATCACATATGTCCCTCAGACATAAATCCAGGGACAAATCACAGGGAGTAACATATTTAGAGTTCAATATCCAGGTAATACAAACGGGATCAGACAAGTGATTAGATGACTGGTAAGTAATGAGGAACAACAAGTGACAGGTGATGAGCATTACATTACAAGACCCTAAACATGAACATTATTAATTTTCTGAAAAAACATATAGATACAGTGTGTATGTACGTGCTGTTGGAGTGGTGTCATCAAATCTGCAGATTTATCATTCTAAAATGAAGATGTACATTTTACAGTAATATTCTAAATAAGAAAATAAGGAAAATCAAAGGAAATAAGACAAGAGTATTAATTAGTAATAATTCTAGTAGTTTTATATAAATCTATAAAATCTAGATCTAATACATTGCACAATGGTAGGAGAGAGAGAAAGAGAAAGAGAGAAGGGCAATCTTACCCTATTCACTCCAGCAATAAAAAGTAGACTGTCACACAACACTGTTTGCACAGGAGGTCAGTTAAATGTTTTTAAGGTCAACATTTCTTCAGTGCTGTAGTAAACTAAATATGTCGTGGCCTTTTAACAAACAGTTATATAGAGATGAGATACCAATATTTTACAGTAAAAAAACATAAAATGATGAGCCCCAAAGCATAAAATGCACATTTAATTAAATGTTCCAACAAACTTCCAGGTTTTGTTTGTACAGAGATTTATGCCATCATTGACATTTAGACACATATGGTCTCTTGTGGAATTTTGATTATATAGCACTGAAAAGCTTGGCTTCAGGGAAATTTAGTTAAAAGAAAACAAACCCAGTGGGTGAGTTAACTATCTTCCAGAATTTCCTGAATGCTTTCCAAAAGGGCAATATCAGTTATTGCCCAACCTGAAATGGTAAGCCTGTGAGGGTGAATATTAAGATCAGGTTTAACAAGCTTTACAGATATGTATAGTTCAGACTCATATAGTAAAATTCCTCTCCAAGATATGCTAGTTATCTCCAGTCAGTAAACACTATTTATTTATTTATTTATGTAGGCAATGTAAGAGAAAACTGAGAAAGTACTCATGCAAAACTGGGAGAGTCTGGGACATGCAGACTCCACACAGGTGGAGCCTAGGTTCGGGACTGAACATATCTAGATATCTGGGATGGCAGCAGAGTTAACCACTGCACCATCGTGCTGCCGCGTAGCAGTACATTTACTCTTTAAACTATAACTTCTGCTCAGTGCAGTTGTAATTATTTAAAATGCTGTACTATTGTAGTGCTGTACTCCCAATTCTATCATCACAACAATATCACTAAAGGAACATATCAAGAACATTAAAAATGGTTATCAGTTTAGCACAAACAGAAGTTAAATGAAACTGAAAATGTATGGAAAAGACCATACATTTTTAGACTATGATTAGGAAAAACAGTTAAGCTAAGGACATCAAGAAGAAAATGAAAAGGGCACAGCGCATAATGGTCATGCACCTGAAGGTTAGATGATGCAAACAGAAAATGACATAAGAACACAGAAGTAAAAAAAATCTATGAATTTCAGCACAGGGCTACTCACAAAAACTGTACCTACAGAGTTCACATATATGGAATGTGTACCAGATAAAATGGCATACGAGTGCTGTTATGTCACCCAGAGCTGAAAAGTAAAGTAAAAGTGTATTAACACTGTTTGTAAGTGATGGGTGAATCTGGCTACATTTTTTTCCTGAGCTAGGTGTTCATGTTCATTACCAAGTTAACCAGTTGGCAATGGGGTCCTAATGGTTTGTTGATGAGAGTTAGCAAGCATAATAGAACAGCAGCGTAGTGGAAAAAATGGTGTAAGCAGCTGCTGTTGAAAGTGGGGTTCCCCTCAGAAAAGCACAGAGCTACCGACTAAATTCTTCTAAGAAAGCTTGGGGAATTAAGGCTGCTGCTGGAAAAGCATTCAGGAGTCTCCTCAAAACATAAAGTAGACAGAAGGGGGCCTAGACAGGCTAGTTCTGTTTGTTCAGCTGCAAATAGTTAGTGCGTAATGTTCCGTTTGATCAAGTACACAGAAGCTTAAAGGCTGCACGTGCGCACACAACACACTGAGCTCATGATTTTACACTGTAAAGGTGTCAAAAAGAGTTTACTGCACTGCTGGCCAAACAAAGAACCTAGTATTAGCAAACATCACATCAACCATACAGTGATTTAGTCTGGTGATTTTCACTCATTAATTAGTTATAGTGCTCCATTCACTCACAAATGACCTTCATGTTATTGAAGTCTCAATGAAACATAATCATCACTCCCTCCACTGGAATCGTTCAGCACAGCTCTCTTATTGTTCGCTCAGCATCTTCGCACTGCAGTTGCACTCAAGCTAGCTTTTAAGTCTAAATAGTACACCTGGCATTATTGACATAATCAGTTACGGGAGAAATCATGCACCAAATCTAACAGGATGTGCAGTTTTCAGCAAACAGAAGAACCTAGTTCCAGAACCATGAATGCTGAGTTCAGTCATTCATTCATTCTGACACCTCCCAGACATAAGCATTTCCTGTTATAGATGACTTTTCCAGTCCAGCATCTTGTCAATGAGTACAAAAACATGGAGAGTAAATAGACATGTCACTGAAGTCAGAAATCATACAGGGAGCCAAGGTGAAATGCATATTGATAAGAGTCTTGCCAAAGCCTCACGTGTACATACTGCTTAAACATACACTGCTTAAACATCTGGAATCTGCTAAGTTTACCACCAGATTCCCAAAGCAATGGCGTGCTAGACTATGGTATTAATGCCGCATTATTCTCACATCAGTCCACAAAACATAAACATTTGTTTCTTTGGCCTGCTTGTTAATAATTAAGGTCAAGCCAGCAGTACAGCCCTATGATTCAAGAAGTCAAATACAGCTGCTCCAGGCAGTGCACAGAGCAGCCCTTTGTGCTAAAGGTTGATGGAGCACACTCGCCTGTTCTTTCTCACACAGTCAACCCTGTAAGTTAGTATTTTCTTTCAATAGCGATAACTGAGTGAGATCAGACAGCCAGCATTTATGGTAAATATCATAAATCTGGCAGTGGTGTTATGGAAGTCTGCTTAATGGGTCTACATAACATAAATATTTCACCAGATGGGGGAGGAAAAGAAAGAGTTTAGGTGATTTTTTCTCCAGATGGTGGTCTCCTCCTGCAACACTCACCACTCAATCATAGCCACATTTCCAGAGCAGTTTTGTGCGGTGAAGGAACTGAACATAGTCAAACTTTCATTTTGGTCAACCGCAGCATTTATGCTCCATATTTGCACAATATCAATAAAAATGTTTTCCTTTCAATTATTCTATATATTAAACAAACGGATAAAGCATATAATGTCATCATTATGGTCATGTTAAAGTTGCATCAAACAGTAGTCTATATTCATAGTCAGACAAGATGAAATGTCTCATTTGAAATATTTTGTTGTAGTAAGAAAAAGTTCTAGATGTAGCTAATACACTGCTCACAAAAATTATGGGATATTTAATTATGGGATATTTCATTTTGAAATAATTTTTGTGAGAAGTACATTTCAAGGGTTCCATTTCAAGCACTCTCAAATGTCCATTGTTGAACCCTTGAGCAAGGCCTCTAACTATTAAAATTGTGTCATGCAATATTATGAGTATATCTGTAAGTGCCTCTGGATAAGAATGTTAGTTAAATGCCAGAAATGTACATGCAACATGGTAGAACAGCAAATAGTGCTTCACAGCCACAGGACTGTTTAAACCTGATGTCACTTACTGTTTGTGAGCAGTTTGGTATGTTCTCCTAATGTTTGTCTAACAAAATATGTTGGTATATAGTTTGACTATCACTTGGTGCGTGTTATTATTGGACTGCTTGTGTTTACTTCTAAATTCAAGACGAATTTAGTCACGGCAAACTCACTCCTGTTTTTATTATATTGTGGTGAACACAGGGTGATTTTTATGCTCAGTATAATTGTCTAACTGGACCATATTCACATTAAACAAGGTGAGTCGCAGGACACCCTTTTATTTCAGAAGCAAAAGGGAAAATTACATATTTGAATACCCCAGAAAGTAATGGGTGAGGGGCCTATCTTTTAGGTTATGGCCAGAAATGTCCATACATGGATAGTCATGTAGCATATCCAAGAAAACTGGAATTGTCTCAGAAATCGATTTCCACAATTATATTTACAATATCTCGTGTTGTTCAAAAGTTATCAACACAGAAAGGCCCGAACTTTTGTTGTTCATCACAGGTAACTGAAGATGGAATTGACAAAAGAAGAGAGGATTGCAGTGATTCTGATGTCCAGAGACCACAGCTGCCGAAACATAGACACAGACTTCAACAACCAACACCCAAAAAGACCATCTGAAGACCACTACCAATGATGAAATCTCAACAATAAGTTTGGCTGCCTTTGCGAAAAGTTCACGATGCAGCATGTGGTGTGTCAGCCAATCACCCCTTGTACAGATTCGTCATACCACTAAGTGGCACCCCTTCAAGACCCAGCTGCAGCAGACACTATCAACTACAATCTCAACTATAACTCTGATAGACATGTCGAATTCTGCACCTGGACCAACATCAACAGTTTCCCACATTCGCACAGGGCATTCTGCTTAGTGACCAGTGACAAAGTTGAAAGTGATGTGAAGGTTATGGTGTGGAATATGGGGCACCGATGTAATTCCTATTTTCACTGACCAGGCCAAAAATTCTCAGCGTTACCTGACAATGCTATAGGAAACAGTGTTCCTTATGATCAACAATGGTAGTTTCCTGTTATTTCCAACAAGATTTGGCTACACCACACTACAGAGCAAGTGTTCATCAGTAGCTGGAGATTTGATTACCTGGTCATTGGATTGGCCGCCCAGATCGCCCGACCTCACACCATGTGACTGATCTCTGGGGTCATCTTAAACAAATTGTGTATGCTGAGAAAATCCACAACAAACAATACCTTCTGTTTCTGAAATAAAACACTGTCCTGTGAGTTTTGACTTATCCTGTTGCATGACCGTTTATTATAAACTCATGTTTTGTTGCTTGGGATCAGTGCATGAGCTAATTCAGCCACAATCTTTCTCTAATTTGCTATGTTTCATAATTTCTCTTATATACAGTATAAATAATATAATATATATTTTATTATTACCATTATTATTCTTATTATTATTATTATTATTATTATTTCCCCCAAGAAGACAGCAGTGCCACACAAAAGCATCAGTCTGAACACAGTTTTACTGAAAACGGAAGGCTAGAATCAGAGTAAAACAGTAAAAAGGTCAGCGACAGAATAACACATGTTACTAGGAAGGATGAGGCAAGAATTGGTTTCAAGGTCAGAATCACCTCGGCAGGGCGTTGGTTTACAGTTAGTGAATATGGATGTGAGCAGCTCACATTTAATGCACAATTAACACTTTTGCTCTTTTTAAATAAGTGTGTGTGTGTGTGTGTGTGTGTGTGTGTGTGTGTGTGTGTGTGTGTGTGTGTGTGTGTGTGTGTGTGTGTGTGTGCGTGTAGTCACGTGTTATGTTGCAGTACATTGAAAAAAGCAGTAGTACTTGGTGCACGTCTAGTACTTAAAAATAACTGACTAGGCTGAGATGGAGATAGTCTTTAAAAATACTGTTGGTGTTTCTAAGTAACAAGATAGATAACAGATAGCGAGAGATACAAACTTGTCTAAAGAACTATAGTCAATGGTTCGCAACCATGTGTTTGAACGATTACATAGCAGCGCTGGCGTTGAGTCATGGGTTAAAACCCTTAAAATCCCTACTGACAGATTTTAAATGAAATTATAGTTGATTTGTTTGTTGTAATAGTCCAACCGCTTGCATTTCGACCTAGGGGGAATCTGCTGCATCTTCTTTGTACTAACAGCCAGTAGCTGGGCTTTCATCCAAGCATGCAGCTAAAGTTCAGCAGGAAAAATGGGAATTAATGTTTCCAATCTAAAACAATTAGCAGTGGGATTTAAGCAAAAAAAAGTATGGAGGAGCTAAACTCTTTCTTTCAGCTGAATAATCTTAACAGTAATTTACTATCCTGAAACAAAACAAGTGCACCTATACACCGGAGCCCAAGCACTCACAAACAGTCTCTGGAATATTGATTCACGATTAGGTTCGCCTGCATCCTGCCAATCAGAGAAGTCCCGCAGCAAAACAGCACCCCAGATTTGATAAAACCTCAGAGCAAAAGAGTGTTGTATAATCTCCACAGTTAAATTAAAATCAAATGCCTTAAATAACTTATAATAACAAATTAGAAAGAACCTCCAGGAGTCTTCTCCAACTCTCAAACTGAGAGTTAATATTTTTAAGTATGGGGGGTACTTTCTTTATAAGCCTGTAGTATAGTATACAGTGTGTCCCAAAATGAAGTATTACTGAAGTTATATATCAGAAGTTATACTGCAGAGGTTATTACTTCACACCACTCATATTGTATTGTGCAAAAGTCCTGAACATTACATTGGCACCATCCTGGTACACAGGGGCAAGTGGGACAGACATAAGTGCAAGAATGTGCTTTTTACTTACAGTGGACATAGTGTAAACAAAACAAACAGACATGCTAAGTGCTAGGCTAACCACAGGATGAGATGCTACATACTGAAGATACAAACAACACTACAAACTACAATCATTCACAGTACAGACACAAAACTCAGTGATAATGCATTCACACAATCCTAAATACTAAACAACAGTGCTCACAATCACCAACTAACAAGACACAATTCCACATGAGAACAACTCACAAGATTTACTTACAATATAAGAAAATATATAACATAAATCTGAACATAAATCAGAAAACCAGGAGAAGAGTAGGTGCCAAGAATCCACCTGTAACTAACAAGACCAGACAAGGGAGTGAACAAGAAGAGGGGTATTTGTAGGGCTCCACCTGCTGTGGAAAGTGAAAAGGGTCAGGGGAGAGTTATACAAAATGAGGATGGTTTCCGTAAAATCTATATTTTTGCGTTTGTATCCTACTTGTTCTTTATTTAAGTTTTAGTGGTATCTGCATAGTTCTACAATTACAGACTATAGTCTGTTTCTCTACATTTCGTTTGTCCCATTTACTTTGTTCTCTAATGGTCAGGACCAGCACTGGTCAGGTACTTTTTTGGGTTCTCAGCAGCACAGTGACACTGATGTGGTGGTGGGGTATTTGTATGTGTTGAGCTGGCATGATTGGATCAGAGACAGCAGTGCTGCTGGAGTTTAAAACCACCCCAGTGTCACTGGTAGACTGAAAATAGTCCACCATCGACAAATGTGCAGCCACCAGTAATCAGTAAGCAGCATCCTGTGAGCACTGATGAAGGATTAGTGAAGGGTACTGTCTCTGACTTTAAATCTACGAGTTGGAGTAAAAATGTCAAAGTTTCTAATAAAGTAGACATTGAGTGAACAGTGTTTTAAAACTCCTGCAGCACTGTTGTGTCTGAGCCAATCATGCTAGCCCAACACACCACCATCACATCAACTCACATAAGTTTCACAGTGATCAAATAGTATCTGATTCATGGTGATCCCTTGTTTTTTACTACAAATCATATAATTAGCATTTGATTGAACAGTTTCAGTATTTACAAGTATTTGATATGTTTCACCTATTGCTGGTGATGCATTAATGATGAGCAATGCAAACTTCAATTATGGTGTGTACTAAAATTATGGTCAGTATCAGTGCTCACATTTATGTACAAAATCTTATGATCTGCTGTTATCCCAGCATGATTTCCAAAGAGTATTTTGTGATACTACTGAATGCTTGGCTTTTTCTGTCCTTCTGTCTTCTGTGATCCATAAATCTTTGATGAGGTTTAAATAATTAACTTATTCATTTAATTAGTGTGACTGAGGAGCAATTTCTTATTTGGACATCAGATAGTTGCTCCAATCCTTTGTGGTGGTTTTGGGTCATTATCCTGCATTATTCTAAATTATATATCCTAAACAAACCCAAATAAGCATTTACAATAGTAGTCTCCGACTTTTGATCGCACTGTACCCCCACTGTACATAGTACTTCTGGTTTCATCGTTGGAATTAAAATTAATTAACATTTTAAATATTCAGTCATTTCTAATAGCTTAGAATTCTGGAATACTGACCTAGAAATGACTGAGCAATCTCACAAAGAATAACCCAATTTATGGAAAGTGGAAAGATTTACTAATGTTTTGTCTCTATCAAGAGTATCATAACCTAGCACATCATGCAGTATCATTGCTCATCATTCATAATTCTACATTTGTATAGAATAAAATGTTTTTACTACAAAATTAGACTATAATAACTACAGAATTTGAACATTATTTTAAATTCATGTTCAGAATTTGCGCTCCATTTTGTTCTATGAGAGTGAGAATGGAAATTCTCAAATCCCACATAATAAATCTACACCTAATCAAAAAAAAAAATCCTTTAAGGAGCATCTTAATTTTCATATGCAAAATGCAGTTTTAAAAATGCAGTGCTTCTCATGCTGACTTTGACAGTCACATGTATTTAAATGACAGTATGAACCCATGATATTGTCTAGTCAATTTCATTGAATTAGTTAATTTATACTAATTGACAAATAATTGTGTCACATTCTGTCACAAATTGCAGGTGGGCCTGTAGATTCTGCACACTCTGATACGCCGAAGCTAGTGTCCTAGCTGGTCACAGAAATGATCACTTGGCAATAAATCTGGCAACCAGGATGCCCAGCACATATTGCTATATTACATATTGAGTTCTTAGTCTCCCTTGTATCACTTTTAGTGGTGACCGACTCTCATACTCTCATATATGATCACTCTCTAGATCATTACACCAGCAGTGTGTCCCTCCACAGCAAAGGTAGGATTGAAGAGCTTACCATGAGGGCTCCTTACTCAGTCAACGGATCCCCAACAGAAATGGGAATCATCTCTATAGACAGTGCTATAGACAGTCCATATTTTTTGTTTATGACAAAACTGCAAACAAAGAAGGCAAATCTAACATTTCTCTCTAAGTAAGTTATTTCAGGCCTGAAACACATTCCATAAAAGTTGAGACGTTAAAGCCTTTACAACTTTGCAAAGTTGCCATTCCTTCTCAGAACACGTAAAAGATGTTTGGCACCAAAGATAACTGGTTCTGGCCTGAAATGCAGAAATGTATGTCTGAAATAGCTTCAATAAAATACAGATATACTGCATTTGTTGGTTTGAGTATGAGGCCCAAAATAACATAAAGAACCTTTCCTATTTCTGAGCATGTGTTGCTTACTGGAAATTTAATTGGGATTTAAAAAATGTGTTTTGTATGAAATATAATCAGGAAATCATCTGGTTTGATTAGACATTGGGTGTTGCCACAAGAGGGTGTAAAGGTGCTTCCCACACTGCTCCATAAACAGGCTTTTAGAGGCTACTTTTGTGTAGTGTACCTCATGGTGAAAGATCATAGACTGCTAGAAATGCTTCTATCATGTACATGATGAAAGATATTTTGTCAAGTTGACAGTCTAAAAGGGGTACATAATTGAACTAATTCAATTATTAATGAATTGCGCTAAATCGAGGCCATTCTGACCTTGTTGTTAAAAGGTGTTGGGAGCAGTGGTTCCATGAGGGCATGAACACAGTGAAATGGCACTGGACAGACCCAAACAGACACCAGTAAAGAGGATCATTTGATCCACCAGAAAGCATAAGCTCCCACAATTTTGTTTTCAACCATCCAGACACAGGTGGCACCTTCATTACACACCCCTGTCTCTGCCTGGACCATTTCCATGTGCTTATCAGAAGCAAATTTGTTGTCATGGTGCGTATTACATGTCCTTGCTTTTGCTGTGGATCAACACACTGCCCCAACTGCTGGTGTGATGGATCAAGATCGAAAGCCCCAGCTGCAACATCTTTGGGCAAATGTGCCACAGATACCGTACTGAACCTTTTAGCCTTCCAACCACTTATAATCTTGTATCCTGGCTAGAGGCAGCCTAACTACCACTGCTCACACAAATTATTGGGTATTTCATTAGGGGAGATTTAATTTTTAAATATACCCTAATTTTTTGTGATCAGTGTACTTTTAATTATATAGTTTTCCCACAAACCATGTTTTTGCTCAAATTTTGTAATCACATAAATATATCATCATTAGATTAATAAATATAAAGTTTCAGTCAATTCCAACAAATTATATAATTTTTGGGTCAGTATAGTTTGTTTATAGTCTTAGTTTTCCTACAGCTGACTTTATGATTGAGTTTTCTATTAATTGTGCCGACTTACATGAAGGAAATGAAACTCTCTGTGAATTCTAATGAAAGTGTCCACATAAAATGACACATTTTCCATGCTGAATGAATAATATTATTATTGTTATAAATGCAACAGTGTAATGTTCTGCATGTCTTCAGGTATGGTAAAGGCATGCTACAAGGCAAATGCCATTAAAATCTATGGTTGTTAAACATGTGTCCTGGTGATCTTGATGGTTTAATATATTCCAGACCCTCACGTCCTGGATCTGATGAGAGAAACTATTGTGTCTCATTTAGCCACGCTTAATTCTCCCAGGCTGCAGTAGCACTGCGTGCAGCTCAGAAACAGCTGGGAAATTTGTTTGGCCTCAACAAACTCGTATTTCATCCTCTGTTTCCTCTAGTATGGGTAGTCCAGTGGGTTCTATAAAGCCGAATGTGATTTTTCAGGTAACATAATAGTCTACTGTTTTCTTTTTTTCCTCATTCTGGTTTCTTTCTGTTTTGCTGTTTTATTAGTAGTTTCTTAAGACTTGTCCACCTTCACTAAGTCAGTAAGCTATTTAATTTATTGAAGGCAGTTCTTTCAACTATCATATTCAATATAATATAATAAATAAAGCAATTTTATTGCAATTTTAGAATGGTATTATTTTACGCCTGAATTAAGAAGTATTCTATTTAATGTTTACAGTGTAAGCTTATACGTTAATGTTATTACAAACAAACACAAAAATACACATCATACCTCTAAATAAACACATCAATATTTCTCCAAACATATGCTCAGTCCACCTCTCCTTCACACACACGCATGCACATAGAATAATTGCATACTGTGCACCATCCCCTGACAAATCACAGTCACCCTATTATAGTATCAATGGCCTTCTTTTCAATTTGCTACCTTTGTAATTATTTGTATGCTGGAGGGCAGTCAGCATAGGCACAGTACAAGCTTGGCACCCATCACTATATAGTAATATCAGCTGCATGCACCTTCTTTAAGCATGGTGATTCTCTACCAAAATTGCTGGGTCTTTGTAGAGAGTTGCCTCCTACCATTTTGACATTGTGTGTATACGTGTGAAATGTCTCACACTGTGTTAAGAACATTAGGAAATTGTTGGGAAATGTTGTTGACTGGGAAATTTCCTAAATGAGTATTAAGCCTGAGTTCATATTTGAGTTAAAAAAGTGAAAGTATTGAAAGTTAATGTGTGGGTAATTGTCATTTCATGGTCTCAAAAAGTGACAGCACCCAGTCCCGCTCCCAGAATTTTTTCATTCTGGCCGCATAATACAGTGGTTATCCTGACAGCTGCCAGGGTTTCCTTCCGCAGTATTTGCTTTACTTCACTAATCTACCAGCTTATAACTGGTGGTACCCTTTCCTGGACAAGTTAGCAGAGAGTTCAGTTGTACCCTCATCTTCCTGTTTGGGCATGGGTTGCAAAAGGACCTCAATAATTAGTTTTTGCTTGTATAGTGTGGATTGGAAGGGGGATACAAAGAAGATACTCTTTTTGATGGACTTCAGTCACCATGCCCGTAAGACTAACTAATGCCCAATCAGCCTTCCAGTCCATCATGAATTATGTTCTCTGTTACTTGTTGGAGTTGCCTACATCCTAATAAACAGAGAACTGTGAGTTTCACATGCAGACCATCATCTTTTTGGGGTACATCATCTCCCCATCCAGGGTAACAAATGGACAGTTGTGCACAGCCCACAAGTGGCCTCAACGTAACATCATCAAAGAGCTCCAGTATCTCCTGGATTTCTCTGAGCCATTTACTGCAGTACCAAAGGGTACGTCCTGCACCTTCCTCCTCACTCCCCAAGCCTTCTAGGCATTTCAATGCTTGAATAAGGTCTTCTCGTCAGCCCCAGTCTTAAAACACTCTAATGCTTACCATCCATTTATTCTGGTGGAGGATGCATCTGTAGCAGTAGGTGCCATCCTCTCATAGTGACAGGGCGAACCACCCAAGTCAAATAACCGTTGTCGTGTTTTTCAGTTCATAATGCGGTACACATTTTCAATGGGAGACAGGTCTGAACTGCAGGCAGGCCACTCTAGTACCTGCACTCTTTTACTATGAAGCCACACTGCGGTTCAAATAAACAGGGAAAAGACGTTGCTTGGATGTTGCAGCAGATGTTGCTCCAAAACCTTTATGTACCTTTTAGCATTAATGGTGCCTTCACAGATGTGCAAGTTACGCTTGCTATGGGCACTAACACCCCCCATACCATCAGAGATGCTAGCTTTTGAACTTTACGCTGATAACAGTCCTCTTCGGCCCAGAGGACTCGACGGCCATGATTTCCAAAAACAATTTGAAATGTGGGCGTGTCAAAACACAGGACACCTTTCCACTTTGCCTCATTCCATCTCAACGCTGACAGCGTTCTAAATTCTAAATAAGTGAATCTATGCAAAAAAAAAAAAAAACAATAAACTGTATTTGTTTGAATATGAAATATCTTGTCTTTGTAGTGTATTCAATTGAAAAGGATTTGCATTGGGTTGTACAGAGAACAATACATCAGGAAACATCTGATTATCTGTGGATTGTCTTTTTTCAAATTCCTCAATCCTAGAAACACTAGGATTTTTGCACTCTGTACTCGGTCTTTAAGGTCTTTTGTCATTCCACTCCTCTGACAGAAATCAAATGTAATAGCAATTTCTCCTTGTCAGCACAACAGTTTCTTCATGACTTTTAATTATTTTTTAACAATTTGTTATATGTTCTGCTTCTGATCACACCAAGTTAGCAATCAAGGCAACACTGCTAATTTATCTATGGATAACCATTCTACTCCCAGACCTTATTTTCTGCTCTGTTTTACAGTATGCACTATCAGTGATGCTGACTTGGATTTGAATGCATTTTAGATGACATTTTAGATTGTCAGTTTTAAATCTGTCAATTCTGGCACCCAGGCATTATTGGGGATCATCATTTTGCAAACCCTTTCCAACTGTAAATTTTCTGCAGGATCAGTGAAACTGAAACTTGATTTAATGTGATTCTTCTCTGCTTTCTGCTTTCAGTGTCTTACTTCGGGGACAGTTACTGTCAGGTAGATGCAGTGCAGGATTTGTTTAGTTTTCAACTATCACTTCAGTTTAAAACAAGTAAACGCAATGGGTTGCTCCTTCTTGCCGCTGGAAACACAGATTACCTGTCTCTGGAGCTCTCCAATGGCAAGTTACAGGTGAGAAAAGCTAAATAACTTTATAAAAATAATACATAATTAATTTGTATGTATATATATTTTAATATTTGAGAGAAAAGGGAATTTTGTGTACATAGAAAAAGTCTTAGATCTTTGAGTTTGACTTATGAAAAATGGAAGCAATATATATAATATATATATATATATATATATATATATATATATATATATAAAACCCTATCTATCTCTCTATCTCT